>WOFQ01000050.1:0-263331 GCA_012184525.1 Xenoacremonium recifei
GTTTTTTCCCCAACTAAGGGACGGAGCCCTTAGTTGGGCTGTGTGGTTGACCCACCCGAGACCAACGGGTACCCCTTGGCCGCACCGGCTCCCCACCGGGCCGGCGGGGAAGACTGAGGCGGGAGGAATTTACAGGCCTGGCAACGAGACAGAGCTATTGGTGAAGGGTCCGGCAGCTCGGAGTTTCCTTCATGTCGAAACCTGGGGTACGTCCAAATCTTGTCGAAGGGTGAGCCTGTGAGATTCATTATATTTCTAATTGTTCCCAACCTGCACTCATGGCGAGGGCCAAACTGAAGTTGCCCAAGCCGTCTCTTGTCTCAGAATGCAGTTCAAGAGTCTCAAAGAACTTGACTCCACGGAGGGTACCGTGCTGTTGTTCAGCAGTAAGTAGGAGACGAGATCCTCATAGCCGACACACACAACTAACAGCACCAGCCACTGCTCGTGCACAGCACGTTGCAGGTAACGACACTATCCTGATCCCCCAGCCGTCCAATGACCCGAATGACCCATTGAGATGGCCCGTATGGCGTAAACATATGGCCTTTGCTGCTGTGTGCATGTTCTCCTGCTTCAACAACATCAGTGGGACCGTACTTTCAGATTCCTTCTTCACGATCGCCCAGGCTTTTGAGGTCAGTGTGGACGAGGCCTCTGGTCTAATTAGTTGGGTAATTTTGGTACTCGGACTTGGTGTAAGTTCTCTCTAAACTATTACTCACTCACCTTGCGCTGTTTCTGATCAAAGGCAGAACTTCTTCTGGGTGCCTACCGCGATATACTTCGGAAAACGGCCCGTGTTCCTCGTTGCTTGCACAATCACGTTTGTTGCGTCCATCTGGGCGGCCGCCTCACCTAGTTTCGGAAGCCTGCAAGCAGCATGTGTAGTTGGCGGTTTCGGGGGCGCCGCATCCGAAGCTCTGGGCGCTGCGATCATCAACGCAAGTATTCTCGGGACCTCTGCTCCAAAGCCATGAACTGACTGTGTTTTGTGCAGGACCTCTACTTTCTGCATGAAAGAGGGTCGAAGATGGCTTGGTACATGATTTCGCTTGCCTTTGGCAGCAGCCTAGGTCCGCTCTGCGGCGGCTATATAATCGAACGTAAGGGGCTTGCTCTCCTTTCAAAAGCAGGGTACTTGACTAACCTATGGCCAATAGAGAAAGGATGGGCATGGGGGAAATGGTTTGGGGCCATCCTTCTTGGTGTGAATCTCGTATTCATCTTCTTCTTCGCTCCCGAGACCCGATTCTATCGAAACACCGACTTGTCTGAAGGGCTAGACAGCCCGGAGTCGACTGAAAGGAGCAGGGAGTCCGAGAAGGGTCAGGTTTCTCAAGTTGAACAGGCACAATCTCCAAATCACTCGGTGATTTCACAATCGTTAACTTCCACTAAGCCTGCGAAGACGTACTCGCAACTGCTCAACCCTTGGTCCGGCATTAATCCACACGAATCGTACTGGGAGCTCATATTAAGGCCTTTGCCCTTATTGGCGTACCCAGCATGCGCCTTTGCTACTTTGACTTGTGCGTTTGTACTGCCATTGCTCGAAGCTTTTTCTGACATGTCAATAGACTCAATTTGCCTCGCTCCGACGGTAATGATCAATGTGCTGAGCTCCGTGATATTAATCCCGCCACCGTACAACTTCTCCGTTGGTGCCGTGGGCTTGATCAACGTCGCTGGAATGAGTAAGATGATGCGCAGGTATACCCGCCTCCGAGATTGTTGTACTGACAGATCATCAGTTGGACAAGCCGGTGGAGCGTTGATGGGCGGAATCCTGATCGATAAATGGGTTGCCTGGCGCGCCCATCGCAACAATGGCATCTTCCAACCCGAGACTCGCCTTTCCCTCATCTTTCTGCCTGGTAGTCTCGTATTTCTGGGGATCGTACTCTTTGGGTTCGCCGTGCAACAGCAGATGCAATGGGTCGTCATCTTCGTCGCGTACGGCTTCGTGTCAATTGGACTCACGGGCGGTGCTAGCGTTGCCATGACATATGTCATGGACAGCTATTTTCCGGTTGCCGCAGAGTGTTTGGAGGTCATCAATGGCTTGAAAAATGTGGTCGCCTTTGGGTTCATTCACGGTACGGTGCCTTGGGTTGATGGGCAGGGATACCAAAAGGTACAGACGTCTCACATAATTTATTAAGCACTTGAGCACTAACGCTCAACCTTTCTAGACATTCGGGGCGCTTTCGGGGGTGTTCTGTGTGATTTCGCTTCTAGCGATTCCTCTTCTCATCTGGGGGCCTCAAATACGCCACTATACATCTTCGAAATGGAAGCTGATCAGTTGGGATCTTCATTGAACAGACATGAGAGCAGTATAGTGGTAAGCAATTGTTTGAAGAATAATTCCTATTTCTGCCACAGATTACACAGGAGCTTTCAATTCGCACAAGAGCCAAGTACAAATGAGCCTTTGGTCGGCACGAAGAGAATTCAGTCTATTTATGGTGTGCCGTTACTCGTTTGCGCGAGGCAGTGTTACATGCTTCTTTTCTGTCGTTCCATCTCACCCAGCTCGTTAACTTTAACAGGCTCCAGAAGTATGATAGGCGAGAAGATATATTAATGCCACTGTCATATCCCTACCCCATCTACCCTGCTCCCTCTGCCCTACTCCTTCATCCCAAATCTCTCAGCCTTCACAAAAACAACCATCGCCAGTCGTAACCTCTTGTAGCCGGTCACTGTGATAATGATTTGACCAGGGCCATGCTCGAGAAAATGCGCTCATAGTGTCCGACAGATTCTTGAGCTGCAGTTAAGACTCGCACAGCTCTTGCGATACAGTTGACGAAGCCCTATTATCTCTGGCGTCAGAATAGACGGTGCCCTCGCCTTGCCCCCCGAGACTGCTCGCCGGGATCACAGACAGTGTTGGAGATTGACCTCTCTGTTGCTCACTGATTGTGGGCAACTTTGAGGTCGAGCCCGCTTGGCCGGGTTGCCCGATGGGCCATGGCGACTCTGGAATCTCCGACCGGTTCCTCCTGGACCGCCTCAAGTGAGAGTATCCTGAAGGAAGTGCGCCGTCGATAACACCCGCGTGGAGATCATCATCCTGGATATCATTACCGTTTTCAATGATGCTAGAGCGAACATTGTCACCTCCATCCGGAGAGTCCCAACTGTCACCCGCCTTCGTTCCTGGGTCATGAATCTACTGCACGGGGAGGACCTCGTGCAGCGAGCTCATTCAGAGCATCACGGACGTTTATCAGGTCCGTTGGGGTGATGCGGTAGGCAACAGTGTTCCTATACTCGGTCTTGTCTTGGGGAACGACCGACCGGAGATCGCTTGGTTAGCAATCAATCGCATCATGATGACCAGTCTCTTGTCCCCGCGCCAGATTGGATTCTTCAGAATGCGGTCCAGGAAATCGTAGAAGTATTCGCTACAAAGGGCAGTATGGAGGACCCTTGATCGCTGGTCGTCAGGGTCTGGCCAGGTCAGGAGATATAAGCTCTGCAGGGTAAGCACGAAACAAAGACTGATCCCAATCTTGCTGGAGGACTCTCTCATCCTAGTTGCCGCTTTGGCCTTCTTCGAGGAACTCGTAACGTCGGGATCGCTGCAGATACTTTCGGTCGGGGGTCGCTTGTTCGTGTTCTTCGAGCCTAGAGGACGGCATCGGCTTCGGCAGATGGGAATGTTCGGCGTGGAAGTTGACATCGTTAATGCGCTGCAATTCGTGTTAGACATAGTCACCAAAAGGGATAAAAACTTACACTTTCGACTTAAAATGATGCAAGACAGAGAGCCGGGTTTTCTTGCGATATTTTTGATGTGTGACAGGGAGAAAAACCCGTCTAGTAGTATACAGGCGAAAGGTGTTCTCCGCTCTACGCTTTTATTATGATGATTCACTCGTTAGGTTGTCTTCTCAACTCACAATAATTATGTACCAAAAAGTTCAAGACTATGCGAGTATGTGCATAATTATGCAGCAGAGTAGCAAGCATCATGTAGGAAATTGAATTCTGTTGTCTTGAGGAAGATTTTCAATATCATCACCGCCGCCATCACTACTGTGATAGCGCTACCACAGTCGAATATTCAGGTGCAACTACCTGCGCATTAATTCACAGTCACGCACGAGATCATCTTTATGGCGAACAGGAAATATTAAATTTTGGCGCAAACCTTCCGGTTTTTCGGAGTTCCTATGAATCGACAGCGCACCCTGAGAATTAATCCACCTACCTACAACGCAATCCCCCATATTGTATTGGCGAACGCATCGATACACTTAAGCCAATTTTAGCTGGACGTGCGACATATCCCAGGATCGATAAACGTGGTGCCGGACACTCTCTCGCGACTACCAACCATACACGATGACTCACACGAGGAAACATAGATTAGCCTACAGAAAGGGAAGAGCGAATTGGACGATATATGGACAGACGTGGCGGAGGACGTCTGCTACTCAGAGGCAATCGTACAGATGGACAACGACCTCAGCCAGAAGTTTGAACAAGGTGTATATTCGTCTGCACCATAGTTACTATATGCCTAGAAAGCCACTACGCAAGTGGTCAGAACAAAGAGCCGGACCTTTTACCATCAGTGAGATGGTTGGTCCACTAGCGTGCCGACTGAACATACCAGACAATTGGAGGATACATAATGTCGTTTCAGTCGCACATCTGTACCCAGCGTGGCAAAAGACCTCAGGTGGAATATCTCGTCAAGTGGAAAGGATGGGGTACCGAACACAATTCATAGTTCAAGCGACGTGATCTCGTCTGGACGGCAGCACGACGACTCGTAGATGACTACGAACAAAAGTGATTCTGGTAAATTGCACAACCTTCGTGCGCCTCATGACGATTACCCAAGCCATGAGTCAATGTTTCCGCGAGGTGGCTAGCCAGGGTACCTTTTATCCTGTTTCTCCGGTAGGTCCCTTCACTTCTGATAACGTCAGGAACCGCTCTAATAGTTCATAGGGCAACCGGGAACTTTAATAACTATCACCGTGGCCCCGGTTAGCCCACTGCTGTCGGCAGAGCAGGGGGAGCGAGCGCTATGGTAAAAGTTGGTGCGCAATCATTGGTAATTAAAAGAACTGAGATATCATGATTGGCCGTTGTACTTGGACCTCAATTTTGTCTCATACCGTCATTTTCTTACCAAGTTGCTGAACAGTATCTTATTCATTAGGTAGTCCAATTCTCAAATTTTGTTCACTGTTCTCACCTCACGACGTTCTCACAAATATGACATATATACTCGTCCACCAGCGAAAGAGGAATTATAATTTTCTTCCTCCCCATCGTGTCATTTCCAGTCTCTTCCCATCTCCGTCTACATCTTTACCCATCATCATCGCTCGTGAACCGAAGAACAACGCCACCAACAAGATGTCCAGACTTCGATCCGTGAGACAGAAGAAAGGTAAGATCCAGTCCGGTGTTCCCAACACCAGGGTGCAGAAGCGCGCAATATAACGGTGCTATCGCTAACAGTTCCTAGACAATGGAGCCAAGTCTCGTCGTGCGCGCTACTACCGCAAGGAACACTGCGGTCAACCTGGATATCACAAGTCCGGCAAGGGTCAAGAGGCCGTAGATTCCCCTGCCCAATCCGAGGCATCAAGACCCATGGCGGAGTTAATGGATTACGAACCCTCGTCTCCTCTCCCCAGTCAAGACCCTCCTCGACCCGAGGCACCAAGATCCGTGGCAGAGTTCATGGATGACGGACCCCGGCCCTGTCTCTCGACGATAATTCGTGACGACAGTGACGTCGACAGGCTCCGGGACATGACGGCAGCTGTTTTCAAGGGCAAGACTGTGTCTTTCTTTGTGGATCGAGATGAAGAAACGGGCCTATCCTTTGCGATCGTCCGTGAAAGCCATTGGGGGAGGATGTGGAGGGCGCTTCGCGACAATCCCGGCAGCTACCTAGTTACGAGGGAGTATCAGGAAGAGGAGGCTGAGGTCATGCCGGATGCTCTGAAGCAGTTTCAAGATGACACGACACCGCGTATCATTATCGAGTGGGAGGTTTAAGATGGGAACAGAGCCATAGGCGGGAACAGACAGATTAGATCATGCCTTCGTGTAAAATCATACATCTCAATTCTCTTCCACTACCTGTCCTCTCGTTTTCAAGTCGCAATGCTTTTATTGTCCGATCTTGCGATCTACATGCAGATGGGTCGGGTGTCCTTCGCTGATCCAGATGAAATCTTGTGGAGGCCAAACGTTCCCATCACACGCTGAACTCCTACCAACGACGAACATGTGTGGTCCAAAACGATTGAAGAAGGAAAAAAGTGAAGTGACGAGTGAGAGACAAACGGGAAGCCCCCAGGTAGCAGACGATGACTTTGGAACGAGTAACACGCAAGGTGAAAGAAGAACGCAATGCCGGGAAACATATGCCACATAAACAGACGATCGATCAAGGGAATGATGTAGAACACAACGGTATATTAATGCTATCTTAGCTCATATTGTCCGAACAATTAATGGCGCGATGCGCAGGTTCCATGGGAGAACTCATCCTCTCCTCCCAGGCCCTTAGCGACGGCCTTGGTTAGGCCCATGCTTCCATCAGGGCTCACTGAAAGGATTGCGGCGAGCGCCACTAGAGAGAATGCCTTGGAGCATACCGAGGACCTGCTGCTGAAACTGCTGTTGCTGTTGCAGATGTTGGTCATGCATTTGCAGGAGATGCTGGTGCTGTTGTAGGAGCTGCTGGTGCTGCTGCAAGAGTTGCTGGTGTTGCTGTTGGAGTTCGTCGAATCGTCGCTCCAGTCGCCCGTCGTGGGAATGGAAGTCTAGGTGCTCTTGGGCACTCGCCGCTCTTGACAAAGCTCGCTGGGGCTCTCCCCAGGCTGTAGAGAGCCCTGTAAATGCAGACTCCGGTGCCATCTCGGGTTGAAGGGATCCTGGCTCTGATGGCTCCCTCTTGATGTGGTGGCTGCTGTCCAGAGAGTCGCGATATATCGGCTGCGGGGGTGGAGACGTGGTAGTTAACTCTTGTCGAGGGGACTCTTCGCGGGCTTGTTTCTTCTTGGCTGGCTCTCTCTCGGATGCTTCGCTGTAGCCTCGCTTCTTAGGGAGCAGTTCTTGTCGGTCGGACGCTTGTCGGGTGGGTTCTTCTTGAGCTGCGTCCTCAGTTATCTCACGCGAGCCCTCCTCTGCAACAGTTGGCACATTGGCGCTGGTCTTTGTGCCCATGTCTGTGTCCACGCCCATCTCGGTCTGTTGCTTGATGGGCATTGTCTCCCATTTCTCCTCCTCGTCGCGCTGCGCGACGTATCTCGCAAAGGTCTCGGACCTTGCTTTCGACCGATCGGACGCGCTGGGTCTTGGATCGTCCCAGGGCCATTCAGGGACCGCCTCGCCTTTTTGTTCCTCTCTGAACCAAACTATCACGGAGTCAGTATACTTCAAGATAGAACCAATTGCACGGTAACCTACAGGCTCGATCCCACCAGCAGAGGTCAACCTGCCAGTCGAAAGCATCAGCTGGCAGGCTGCGATGGCCTTGCTCGTAGAGCATGTCCGAACAGAGTCTCTCTGTATCCTCACGAGCCTGGTCGGTTGTGAGGGCTGGGTCGATGCCCAAATAAATAAAATAGGCGACCATGTGCGGTCGCCGCGAGCGGACATCGCAGTTGTCCACTGGCTGATCAGCTAGAGGAAATCGGACGCCGGGATTTTCGGGGTTCCGCCATTCTTTATACGAAAGCTCTTGTGTATGACTCATACTGATTCTTCGTATGTGCGCGAGCGGGCGAGATAGAGAGAGAGAGGGAGAGCAAGGAAGCAAGGGAGAGAGTGTGTGTGTTGGATCGTTCGAGGGGAGATTGGTATCGTAGGAAATGGGGGGATAGCGGTGCACACTATTCATCGGCACGTCAGTCGGTGATCGCCAAGGGGTTTTGAAACTCACAACTGCAATATCCGATGGGAGACAAAGGGAAAATGAAGATATCTGGCGCTCTGGTGTGAGAGAGAGAAAGGTTTGCCGTGCAGGCTGCCATGGGACAATGTTTTGTCTGCCAGTTGGAGTGATTCACTGTTCTCCCACCTCACCCAAATCACAAAGCAGCTGCAAAATTGCGCACCAGCCACTTCGAACAGAGGACTCTCTTGCTCCGTGACGCTTTTCAATAGTATTTTCGTCTTTCGCGCAAGATTTCTGTAAACATCGGCAAAACGACACCATTCCAACACGCGTCTAAGGCCGTGGCATTTTGGTACCTCATTCGGCTCTCTCTACCAGTTTTCATGCTGACATACTCACAGAGGCCAAAATGTCAATCGACAACAACCAAGTTCGGGCACGTACAAGTGCCTCACGGGTGCTTCACGTGTGCCGGCCCAAGGCTCGCCATCGGTAACGTCGTCAGAACCCTTGACACGAACATTCAGACCCTGATCATCGGATCGGCTATCGCGATGGAGGACCTCCACGCCCGCATTCGCAATACCGGCTGGCTAGGAACAGCCACATATATTGAGGCTGTCGGGCTCTTCACCAAGCGCAAGCTATTTGAGCACGATCCAACACAACCTGCCACCGAAGGCATTCGCACTTTCTGGAGCCCAAACGTGCCCTCCAGGGTTGCCATCAATGAAGCTGCCGGTATCCTCACCTATACTTATCACCCTCACCTAGATTTATCACCCTTACCTAGATCTATTACCCTCACCTAAATCTCCTACCCTTACCTAGATCTATTACCCTTACCTAGATCTATCACCCCCTATCCTCAGTGACATCCTACCGCCGACTTGACCAGGGTTATGCTCAAATCAAATATCTCGCCATATTCTGAAGCTGCGGTAGCCCAACAATGCTGCAGGATCTGGACCAAGAGAATTCTACCTCTGATGCCGAACCTGCTGACGGCACTGGGCGCTCCCGTCGCCCCTGAGATAGCTTATGTTCTCAATCAGTTCCCGCACTTGCTTACATCGAGCATCGACCGGTTCGACGCGCCCAGCTCAAGCCGCACCAAGTCGCGCCAGTCACCTCAGAGTCCTTGCAGCACCCGGCGCTGGAGTAAACCCGAGGCATACCATGGCACACTGCATGTTTGCCAACCTTTCTCGTTGTTATTTCAATATTTGGTCATCGAGGAGGAAGATGTCTTCATCCAACTCGGAGACGCCATTCCGAATCAAGTAACGAATGCTATATCTAAGATTAGAGCTAAGGTAGCAATCAGGGTTATTTATATAAAATAATAACTAATCCTTTATTTTATAAATAATTAATTATATTATAATATGTAATATTTTATAATAGATAGTTATTTCTGCTATTTTAGAGATTTAAGAGTACTCTCTAATAATAAATATAACGTCAAGTATCCACGAAAGATTCTCACTTGTCTTTTATGCATCTCGTTCATTTACCAGGCTTACGTGGGAAATGAGTAAATGAGCACCTACTTTGCGTCGTTGTATTTTCCCAGTGTCACAATGTCACCCACCTTGAAAAACGATGCGGCCGTGAGTATGTACTCGTGGAAGATGTCCATGCATATTTTTTAGGCCATGGTATGATATCGCAACGTGTCAAACCGATTTTCTCATTGAATTCAAAGGTTCCCCTTGAGTGATGGTTCCTAATTTCACGAGCCAACTTCTCTGCACGATCCCGAGGGAACCCTCGTTGCGCCAGTCCCAGACTCGCTTTATCCAGCCTCCCTAGAACAATACATACGGGCTCTCTTTGGCCAGCATTACTATTACCTCTAGGGAGCGCCTGTGCATCAGAGCACTGAAAGGCATCGCGCTCCTGCTCTTTAGGCGATACGAACAGATGTCCCTTGCTCTCGTCGGTAACAACTTTGACTCTTGGGGATGACTTCGACGTACCTTCCTCCCAGAGGTTATGGTCGCTCCTGCCTACCTACCTGCCACACAGAGACCACCCTTATGTACCCAAGTAGGCTTAGGGACGTGAGATTACTTAAGGCAGTACGAAATGTTGGGACTTGCTGTTGAGAGGATGGCCATGAAGAGTCTTCCATCTCCAATCCATGCAAATATACGACATCACCACCACACAACATGCCTATCTCTGCCAACGAAAAGATTGAATCAGCGCTCGCTGCGCTTTCCATCAACCCCAGTCCGCGGTGGTTGAGAATTTGAAGGTGGTCCGCGTTGCGTTTGAAGGCGAGACCTCCAGACTGCAGCTCATGGATGATCTGACTGCTAAAGGGAAGACGCTCCAAGATGCGCTCAGCAAAGCTCCCACAGATGAAAGGGTCCAGGAATTGCTGACTACTTCTGATAAGAAAGTGACAGCAGCCCTCACCGAGCTGAGCAATGCCGCCAATAACCTGCCCTTAAGAGAGGTATTTGGGGAGGAGGTCAAGAAGATCAAAGAGCCCCTGGAGAGGATATGCACTTCTTTGCAGAAGGAGGATTACCAACTCCTTACCGCAAAGGACTTGCAACAGTATTTTGAAGATCTTAAGGGCAAACCCGACGTGGGAAACACCAAACTGGTGAGTCTTGATGACAAATTTGTTTCCAAGCAAGAGCTCGAAGACAAAATTGCAAGTCTTCTGGCCGACTCTAGTTCGAGAGATAAAGCGCTCCTCCGAGCTATCGAGGAGTTTGCAGAGGGACGAGAGTCCACGAAGAGCTTCAATGAAGCTCTATCGACGGCCGAGGGAAATTACACCTTGGTAGAAAGAAAATTGGCATTCTGGGGCCGGCATTCGGGGCCTCAAGACTGATGCTTTGCAGGTGCAAGAGGCAAGCACAATCCAAGACGTCGCGTTGAAGAGTGTCGGGAAGCAGCCATGTCTATGCCAAACTTCCCCGAATCCGAGAGACCGCCGTCACTTTTGGCCCCTTTCAATCTGCGGGGAAGACTATCCGAATGTTGGCAAAATTCATCTTAGGGATGCCTTCGTACATTGTATATCCCTTCAAGTCCCATTCCCTAAAGCATCCCCAATAGTTAGCGAAAGTACGCGGTCATAATACTCTCCTAGTACGAGGTTTCCACCCAGATAGCATGCTTCTATGGCCTTAATGGCGCGAAACCTTACCATTAAGCGGAGAGTCCCTTGAACATCGTCGAGTACCTACGCGAACGGCCTCTGGCTAGCGAGACAACGAACCTCAAACAACGTAACCCTCCGACCGACCAAGCAGACAACCTTGCCACAAAAGAGGAGCAGCAGAGCGAGGATGAGGAAATGGAAGAGGCTTCTTGGAGGGTAAGCAGGTCTGGACTTTTGTGCGCGCAGGTAACCCGGCGAGAGACACAGAGTTCATAAACGAGGGGAGTAGCAACGGGGACGATGATATGGGGATGCCTTAGAGATCTGGCCATTAAGGGCTAAGACTTGGGGGTATTGAATGGCTGAGAAGGCAGAACTCCCGAGAGTACTTGCGTTGATGGTATCGGCGAAACTGCGAACAACACTTGTTGCTTGCAAGCTTCCAAAGCTAAGTGAAGCAGCAGCCCGGAGGGATGCAAAGAAACCGTGAGTGCGCAAGCAATGAGGGATATACGGGCCACTTTCCAAAGTTCACAGAGACCCTACTCAGCTGGCGCCGAAGGGAGAGAAGTTCCCAGGGCGTCAGTTGGGCGAGGAAGCTGTTGACAACAACTCGGCGTTCCCTGTTGCTCAGGCCACTGATATTGAACCATTGGGCCCTGTCGACAATCCTTTGTGCGGACTCGGGCTCCATTGTCCTGCGTGAGGTCGGGCGTCTTGTCGAGGGGGAAGCATGAGAAGTTGCGCGATGATGATGGACAGTTGAAAGTACATGGCAGCAGGGTAGCCAGAAAGCCGAAGTTCTGAAAGCCCTCACCATCAAGCATGACTGGATCCTAGTCCTCCGTCAAGTGAAGCTGCTAGATGACCTGCCGGCCGAGTTCACGATCCTAATGGATTCGCCTGTTGAGCTGGTGCATTCTGTGGCTGCCCAAGGTGGTTAGTAGCAGCTGGTTGCTGTTGTCCAAATAGATTGTTGCCTACAGCATTCTGACTTTGGTTTGTAGATCCAAATGGGCTTGCTGCCGCTGCTGCTCTGGTTATTCTGGGCGTTGCTCGGTGCGACCTTTCATTGGGGCTGACATCCGAGGTCAGGTCTCCATGCGTGCGTCCTGGCTTTGGCTGGCTTCATCGCGGCCGACAGTCGAGCGTCGGCCTTGGCCGTTGGGATTCGTCATGACAGCTACGAGCTTGGTCCACGGGCAGAAGAAGCGCAGCCTAGTTGTGAAGAAATATCAGATATAATGCCTCTAATACGCCAAAGAAAGAATATCAATCATCCGGTGAACGAGGTTAGGGATCAAGATTAGGGATCCGGATTGGAAATTAGATTCGGCGATGAGGTTAGGGGATCGGGTAAGGGAATCGGGTCAGAGGATCATATCGGGGTCCGGATCAAATACATCATCTAAATACCTGAAGCAATATGCATTCAACATGAAATTCGTACTTGAAGATGGTCGAGATCGTGCAAATGTCTCGGTCACGTTGGACCTCATTTAGGCAGGATGTTTGGATGATGAAGGAGTGAAGTTCTGCAGGCAGGAGCTGGAGCTGGTCGGGCGCAGGTACCTACCTACAGCAGCCCGTCACGTGCTGTGATGCAGCCTGAAACCGCTTGTAGCAGGCGTCTTTTGTAAGTTGCAGTAAGCCCTCTTCCTATTGCACAGGGATCACCAGCCATGCCTCGCCAAGTCTCGAGTCGAATCGCCGCCCATGATCAGCATCTCGAAAGATCACTGGGATGTAGCGCTCCATTACTGTCGGATCCGCCTGACGGAGTCTGAGTGTCGCCGTTTTGAGACGTCACCTTATTCTTTTGGTCCGTGATTCAATGTCACCGTCGCTCCACTGGGCAGGAAGGATATGGAGGAATATCGAATATTCCTGTCCGTAATTGCCCTTCGACGGAATCTCGCAGTCATTCTTTTTCTCTTTCCCTTTCACAATCCACGCAACGGCCTGGTTGCAGTTTCCTCGCCCCCTTTCTCCTCCTTCCCCTCTCTGACTGCGCGTCGACGCACACCAAGTTCCCAGAATCCCAGCATTTCGGGGCATCCGTGAAAAGTGGCTCACGAGGGGAGCCCAGCTCTTTTCCAATTCCGCCCAGTATTTCACGCCAAGCTTCTCAGCAAACCGGGAATGCTTCAAAGAACAGGCAGAAGCTTATGGATATCCTCTCCGACGAATCGAACCACAATATGGCCGGGGCTTTGCAACAAACCTGATCGCTGGCAGCTTCAGGGCTGCGATGTCGCCTTTAGCCCCATGGGCTTTTGGGCCGACACCGACAACGAGGGGTTGCCGCCGTCCAATTGTCAAGAGGTAGCTGCTAAGAACACCTCCCGCGCCTCTTTAACTCTTCCAACGAACACTGAGAATCGTCCTGGCAACAAGTCTGTGCCGCAAGACATCCCCGATCCAACCATCGCGACGCCGGCTCCCCACACAGTTCCAAAGGATCGAACAGAGCTGGAGGAGAACTCATGGGCATTAAGAAGGCTGGGGAGCTCCCGAAGATTGTGAAGAAAGATATATGTCGAGATCTTCCACCTGCAAAAGACTTCCAGGAGGACGATGGACCTCACAAAGAGCTGCCCTTTAATAGGAAAGCCCTCTGCCTCCCCGTTCCACCAGCCGATGCTGCTCAGAATATCGAACGACGCAAATATACCGGACCGGAGCTCCTTGGAGCTAGAGAGGGAACTGTCAAGCATGGGTCTCCTGTCATAATAACCGCTGGTTCAATCAGTAGTCCAGATATCTCTCGATTTGTTAAATAATTCTTTTCTTTACCACTATCATTACCGACATGGTGAACAGTCAGCGTAGTTCCGCGTCATCCCAGACATCAAATTAGTCCCTTCGTGTTATCGCGTTTAGTATTTGGAGTTGTCTTGCTCACAATGCTCCTTACCAATCAGGCCCTGGCGAATGTCAGGAGGGAGATTGTTTTACCACGGCAAACAAAAACAGGGTCTGAGCATGTTCACATAATGGACTAGCACCTGTAGAGAAGAAATTCGAGGGGACACGACATTATGACGATTGCAAATTGGTTTCAATTCCAAGATATTACCAAATCCTCCCAACCCCCTTTCTAAATCCCTTTGCCTCCCGTATCCGAGTCTTCGCCGGAGTACAACACATTGTCCTCCGATTCCTCCTCAAAATGCCTAATGAGCTGACGGGGCTTGGGGCGGATCGCGAGCGAAGGCGTATTAGTCGCGCCCTCGTCGTTTGGGCCTTCATGGGCCGAGCCTCGAGTGTTTATCGACCACGGCTGGAGGTGAGAATGCCCGTCGCGCTCTGGTGGATGTGCCGCCCGGCAGAGCTGCACGTCCGGTGAACCGAATCCAGGTCCCTGGTGGCAGGATCCTGGGGAAGACGATTGGAATCATGATTCTGATCGTAGGCGGCCTGCAAGTTCTTAGTGTTGCTCATCTGAGAACGAGCAAACTGTGCGGTCCAGGGGAAAGACCGCGGGACGGTTGGATTGTTACCTCCATCCAGGTACTCCCTGAGAATACTATACCACGACACTGGCATATCAATAGCGGGCTTATTGCCACGCTTGGCGACGAGCCAGTCAACCTTGTCGGCCAGACTCATTGAGCCCCAAAGCTCACAGTTGCTGAAGTTGTGCTCCAGTGTATTGCAAGAGGGGCAGCCCGGAGTGACCCCTTCAGCTGTCGTTGCCAGACAGTCCTTGAGCTGATGGGACACTTTTTTGCATCCCGCACATTCTGCATCGGGCATGTCCTCGTCCTCATCGTGAATCTCCTCCAGGCCTCTGGCTGGCTGGAGCGCTGAAGGACGGGGCCGCTGGGTAATTGGGTCATCGACGATCGCCCGATGACCTCGATCGCGTCTCAACAGATCCCGGCACCTTTCCTGATGGTTGGGGTTCACGACTATATGCAACTGCTCGTTCGGCCACAAAGCCGACGAGACGGCCTCGACATGACGGAAGTCACGTGGGACGGTGGTGATCATGCTGACCTCGCTGGAATTGGCACTTATGAGGCGGTCTTGCTGCCCGTCATGCGGGTTCCTCTCGAGGAAGTCGAACTGCCTCGTCCAAGTGATCGTGGACAGGAGGCTGCCCACCAGCTGTACGGCATGTGGCGCATGCTGAGATAGCTGTTGGTCGGGTCCATGGCCCCCTCGACCACGTTGAGCTCCAGAAGCATTGCCTCTTTGGCTCCGTCGGCCTCGGCCACCACGTCCACCACCAGTGACATTGCCACTGGACGCACCCTCTCCTTGGCCTTGCTGGCCACGAGCGTAAGGATGGTGACGGCCGCGTCCATGGCCGTTATTGCGACCACGACGACGACCGCGACGATGACCCCTGCCCTGACCGCCATGGGAAGCATTGCCTCCTGGGCCATTCTGGTGGCCCTGCTGCTGCTGTTGCTGCTGCTGCTGCGGAGCACTCTGCTGGCCTCCCCCTCGCGCACCCTCACCCTCACCACGTGCCTGCGATTGATTTCCAAACATGGCGTTGTTGCTGTTGTTGCTGTTGTTGCTGTTGTTGCTGTTGTTGCTGTTGTTGTTGTTGTTCTTGTTGTTGTTGTTGTTGTTCTTGTGGTGGCGATAGTGGCGGCGGTGATGTGTTGTGAAAATGTTTAGAATTTCCCCCCAAGACAGAAATATCATTTTTTGCCTACGGTGCGGACCAGTCACATGATGCTTGGTACTCTGCTAGATAATTATGCACGCACTCGCGTAGTCTGGGGGTACATAATTACCTTATTGTGAGTTAAGGAATCCGTGAGTGAATCATCGCCGTCAAAGCGTTAAGCGTCGAACACTTCCCGACAACACACCCCTAAATGTTTTCTCTCTGTCGGAAATTCCAAATATAATGAGGACAGAAGCTTTTTCTATTTTTCTATATTTTCTCCCAAGTCAAGTTTGCAAATATTGATCCCATTTATCAGCCACAGCTAACACAAATTACCTCTGCTCCAGTCATATAGTCAGATGTCTTCACCTCCTTTCGTAGGGTACAATCAGACTCGATTTCCAAGTTCTTGCTTCATACAATCATTCTCATAATTTGGCTAATCTTATGTACGTACAGTTACATGCAAGACCGGTTCCGTGAGAATTATTCGCTCCATCACCTCTCCCGCTTTACTATTTCGATCCACGTTCATTAAACAAACATATAGAGGTATACAAGAAGGCTCAGACTCGTTACAGTCATACCCGCTGTCCTGGTCGATCAGAGCTTATGCTCTCCTTGTCCTTCGACCGTTTCAGTAACGAGGCTCCCATCTTGAGCCGATGCCTCGCCTCCGACAACAGTTCCCACGGGGTTCCGAAGAGAGCCTTATCCACAATGCTCAACAGCCCAACAACTCTATTTCGATTGCCAATGACATTGACTTGGTGTTGGTGCAGGTGGAAGGCCTTAGCTGAGTCGATATGTGGCGGGATCATGATCTGCATATAAGCCTTCAGATCCTCGTTTCTCTCGTAGTGTATTGATGTCAACGCAGGAGTCATCGGCAAAGAGGCTTCGTCAATTGGAGGATTAGCTGGGTCGGTGGCAACCAGGTTCTTCGCGAATCCCTGGGGTGGGTATCGCAAGGCCTCTGGGAATGGCTCGAGCACTCCGTCCTGGACAAACCCATACGCCCACAACACCAAAGACGCGTAATAAAGCGCCCAAGCTCTAGTCAGCAGGACATCTGCGCATGCATTGTACTCGGGGTAGCCTTCGGGGTATCCAGCAGCCGTCTGGAAAGCCGATCTAGCACTGGCTTCTGTTTGTGAACTAGTGCGGATCGGGCCCAGCTCAGAGTCATCCTGTCCTAGCAAGATGACCTTGACAAGTTGAAGAGCATGGTAGACGCCTCCAATTGCCCCTGGGGATGCTACCCACTCCCTAATCTTGGCCTCCGTACGCTTCCACTCGACGGATGACACTGTCCGACCGAGAATATGGGTGACTCCGACGAAGATGCAGAGCTCTGGCATGCTGATATGGACAGTGATGTGACCGACATGGTATAGCACCGTTCCGAGAGTCTGAATAGCGTTTCCATCATCACTTCCACCCTGTCGGCTGAGTCCCAACTTCTGCCAGTCAAAGGCGGCGTGTCGGATGTGTGCGATCCCATCTGCGTAGTCCTTCTTCCACCAGTCAAACGCTCGCAGCAGTTTCGGTCGCCAACGTTCCTGAACACCCGGTATTGTTTCTGTCCCGAGAGTAGATCGATCCAGATCACGCTGATGCATCTGCCAGGTCACCGATAGCAGAGCGGCTAACAGCGCCATCCTACCGAACGGGCTCGTGTTCACCTTTTGGCCGTTTAAAGTCCTTCGGAGGGCCTCGAGGAATGATACCGGTGTCACACCATTGGCATGCAGACTCGACTCGACCGATCCGATCTCCGACGGTGATTCAGACGACCAAAGGGTGTTGTCGCAGGGAAGGGGAAGCTTAATTTCGTGGATGACAAGAGTCGGCGTGTGTCCAAACATGGCTGCGTGAGTAGCATCAAGGATGAAGGCAGCAAAGGCGGCGCGACGGGTTGCTTCCTGGGCAATCCAATGATCCCACCACTTGTCTGGCGATGCATCGTATTCGCGGCGACTCTCTGACAATCGCATGGGTTGACCCAGCTTTGGGCTCGGGATTGGACTCGGCACTCTTGAGGCGTAGGAAGACTGCTTGCCAGTCAGGGCACTGCCCCGGCGCATCAGCGAGAGGGTGGTCGGGAAGTAGATGTGAGCACGTTCATGAAGCACGCGCGTAGCATTCATCTTTTCGTACACTTCAAGGATTAGCAACGTCTGTATCACCCATAGTTTGGCGGGGGGATGTGAGTCGGAATGCATAAAGACCTGCCATCGCAGGTTCCAGGAGACGAAGTTGGTAAACCGGGACAATTTGGCCGAACTCTCCGAGGTTCCGCCTTTGCGCGCCAGCATAGAGGCGCCCATGATCAAGACGGCCAGCAAGAGGAAATCATGTGCCTTTTCCGGGATGAACGTTGGTCGATGGAGGATGGGAAGTTGATCGTGGAAGTTTTCCCAGTATGAGAGAATGTACCGCTGGACATTGGAGAGACTCAGTACATGGTTTTCGCCGTCAGACTCATTGCCAAATATTTCTGTCTTGATGTCTGCTGCAGATCTGGTTGCATGGGTGCCAATCTCGTTGAACCGCTGCATCACGTATTGTAAGAGCGATTGCCGCTTGTGTTCTGAGATGCCCGTCTTTCCGAGATGGGACAAGTCCTCTGACGTGGGTATGGAAATGTTCTCGGACTGCAGCCAGAGGTTCATCGGGTCAAGCAGTGACCCGGACATTATTCCCGGCTGGGAGTAGTCACAGAGCTGTCCAAAGTTATTAGAGTAGCCTCCAGCCCCGAAAGACAACCCGGGCACGAAATTGTGGCTCGTCGTAATGCCCTGTCCATTGAAGAGCCATGAAGTGAACTCATCTGTGCTAGAGGGCGAGAGACCGAATGGCTGTTCCTCAAGAAGCTGATCCGCGCCCGGAGTTGGGATCGGATGAAGACCGAATTGTTGAGTCCGGTCAGGATTAGTCATGACAGGCTCCATGGGCATCATGTCGGCACTCGTGATAGCATCGAGTGAATACGGCACTGTACCGATGGGTCGTTTGCTTGTGATTGACGATTGTCGACTCCTAGGCCGCCTCCGCAGTTCAAAGTCTCCTATAGAATCCGGGATGGCCTCCCGAATGCCCGGAGTCAGGATCCCCGGCATTGGAGTCGAGCTCATGGTCAGCTGGCTCTGATCTGGCTGAGGCTCCTGCTTTGGAGTCTCTCGCACGTCTTCCTGGTCGCTCCATGCCGAGCCCTCGTCGCTGTCACCGTAACGGCCGCTCTGCTGTGCCGACGCATGTGACTGCTCGCCGGAGCGATGAGTGAGACTGCCATTGCCGTACTGCTGCAACTGCCGCTCGTGCCTTAGCTTATGGCGCGCATACAGGTCCTTTCGCACAAACGAAAAGGAACATCCCGGGTAGTCACAACTGTAGATCTCTTTGGGAGAATCTGCTCCGGGTCAGCGCTCATTACCCCTGTCAGATTTGCATGCCGGGCTCACGATTAAGCTGGTGCCTCTGGAGATGCTCGGCTCGCGAGTAAGTGCGGCCACAGCCCTCGTGCGTGCACTGGAACTCTTTGCAGGTCGTCTTGCGGCGCTTGTTATGGCGCGGGGGATCGGGGGCCATGGCGAGGGCAATGCCAGGCTACTGAAGTGCCGAATTGATAGGATGCATCAGCGAGCCCCGAGGGCTGGCGATGGCGCGCGCAATGGCAGGCTGCTGAGATAACAGTTTGAGGGGGATCATCAGCGAGCCCCAAGGCCAGATGATGAGAGGGTGAGGGGAATTCGCCATCCCGCAATGGCTGGGACGGGATGAGCACGAGGTTCTCGCGAATCAGGTGACCATCTCCTCACGGGCCCACTTTTCCCCGCGTTCCCCAGATGTAGGGTAGGTTGAAGCATCGTGAAGCTGGAATTGTCTTGACACAATTGAGGCGATGAACACATTTTCCGTCAGAAAAATGCCATTACATGATGCATTGATGTTTTTGATGCCTCAGAGTGTCAAATGAGCACTACGGTGCGCTACCAGCATCGCCACTCGCCACCCACACAAGAACCTTCAATCCAACTGAACGATAAAGACAATTCAACACAAATCTAATCTTGGGAACTTATCAATCAACTTACCAACTCTTTGTAAACTGCCGTCCCTTCCTAGCTGTTTCAACACCCTCCTAACATCTACACATTGGGCATTCTTGCATGTGAGATCGGCAACTATCGACCGAGATCATCGTCCGGGTTCGTCCCGCGGGTGGACTCGTAGACTCAGGGGCAGCGACCTCCTGAATCATGCTCGATGCAACCTCACGATTGAAATCCCCTGAAAGGCCCAAGCTCAGTGTCAAGCTATTACTCAGTTGTCCGAAATGCCCCCGGTGGTGGAGCCGGTCTGTGCTTGCGATCCAAGCGAAGACTTTTAATCGCCGAAGGATCATGAAGGAGTTGGTTCTGCTTCTTTCGGTTGTTCCCGTCGAAAACATGCATTGTACATTCCACGACGTCGAAGCCTCGCCGCAAGAATCTCTCCCGCGCTTCTAGACTGCTCTGAATCTTCAACGCGGTCTCACTTTGAGTTTCTCTCGACTGAGACAGGCCGATCCATTGTCACTGGCGCGAGGAGGAACTTCCCAACACAGTAAAGCCTCCCGAGCCGACGATTCCGTGCCTCGCTCCACCGCTAGTACAGACAAGTTGTGAGACTTCCGGAGCGGCCATTGTGTGGTGCAATAGAGTTCCGGGGGGGGGGCCTGGATGCTGCGCTGCCTCTCCCCGGACGCCGTCTACCGCGGTGACGGTCACGCTAATAGAGGGTGTTCACGCCATCATCTGCCGAGGCCAGAGCTCTGTTCGCCCCCCGCTTGCATTGCTGCCCGAGTGCAGATCGTGATACAAATGCAGCGATTTGTGAGCCCCGAGAGTCTGGGCTAGTCCGGCCAAGACTCGAGCTCCATCTTTCTGTTTCGCATTTATCTTCTTCCCATGCCCCAGACCCCAGACGCGCAAGGTTGAGTTACTGTCTCTATCCATGATCTCTCGTCGACCTGTACAGCATCATGGCTGTTGAGAACCGTGGCCCTCAGCTGGCAGCTGTATGCTGGACCCTCATTACTACAGCTGTCATTGCGACTCTCCTGCGATGCTACGTCAGACTTCGAATCGTCAAGAATTTCGGATTTGACGATTGGTGCATGCTTGCGGCTCTAGTGAGTGATTTCAGAAGCAAATGAGCTACAGAACTAACCTGTTAGACCTCATTCATTCTCTTTGTTACTTGCGCACTCGTTGGTATTCACTATGGCACCGGCCGGCATTACTGGGATCTCGACGACCACCAATTCTCGGAGGCAATGAAGGTAAGGAGTCAGGACATGCAAGATGCAAACCCCGCTGACAACGGCAGTTTTGGTGGTACTGCTACCTCTGGTATTGCCTCGCGATGATTGCATCCAAGATATCAATTGGCTACTTCCTCCTCCGAATCACCGTCCGCCGAGTCGATGTCTGGATCATTTACAGCGTCATGGTGATAACCGTGCTCACGGGATGCGTCTTCTTCTTCGTCACTCTCTTGCAATGCCACCCCATCTCCTATTTCTGGAACAGGACACAAAAAGGCAGCTGTATCAGTGTCGAGATCATCATCGCCCTCACATATCTCTACAGTGCCTTTAGCGTCATCTGCGATTTTACCTTTGCAACGCTTCCTCTGGTGTTGATCTGGAAGCTGAACATGGACCGCCGGAGCAAGATTGCGCTGGTCCCCATCATGGCCATGGCCTGCGTGTGAGTATATCTGTGTTCCCTAATTGATCTTTCACTGACACAAAACAGGGCCAGCGCTGCCGTGGTGATTCGATTTGCCTTTGTCAAGGACTTCAAGAGCACCGACTTCCTATGTGAGTACCATCTAGCCATTGATGAATTCTGTCTAACTGATTAGACGCCACCGTCGATATTGCCATCTGGTCGACGACTGAACAGGGTCTGGCAATTACTGCTGGTAGTTTGGCTACCTTGCGACCATTGATCCGCGTCGTCGGCCAGCGCCTGGGTCTCTCGAGCCAAGGGCCCTCACAACTGCAAGACACCGAGCCTCCCAGCTCCGGCTTTGCGCGACGAGCCCAAAACTCTGGCGGGAGCAAGAAGTATCGTGGCCCCTTTAGCCTGACGACCTTCGGAAAAGACGACCCTAACGAGACTGATTGCGAAGCTGGTCAATCCAAAGACGGCCTGCAACCCGTTGACATCACCGGCAAAAGGGGCTCGATTTGGAGTGCACGTGAGAAGGGCGACAAGAACAACGAGAGTGAAGAGGAATTGACGTCAAAGAACAGCAGGGGTTCCTGCTGGGAGCAGACCCGAATCTTGAAGGTAACAAGCATCACCGTGGCGGAAGACAGGGTTTAATCGATTGTACTTTGTACTTCTTTAAAATGAATAATGATACCCATTCACAATCCATGACAAGAGCCGTGTGAAATTGGCATTCCGCGTTAACAGTCCTGAATGGTCCAACGCAAACACATAAACACACAATCGAGACCATCCCATGGCCAAGCCGCAAGCCGCATCTGGCGACATGGTTTCTCCCGTCGCCCCTGGCCGCTGACCACCCCTAACTGAGAATGATACCCTTGCTCCATTTTCCGGCCCGCAAGAGTTCATATTCTGCTCTCGAAGATGGCGGCTCAGGTTACATCGCCCAGGAACTAATCGCTGTAAGCCCACCGCAACACCCTCAGGGGACATGTCTGTATCGTAACACTCACGTCGATCATTACATGCATTCAAGCCTAGTGTGGCGACTCCCCTGAAATCTTCACCGGTCAACTGGTAACCCAGGGTTGATTCCACCGTGAACCATGGCCCTCGTCAAAGCCCTGGCCCTGGTTTGAAACATGGCTTCCAGCCCCCAACACAGTATGCCACAGATCGGCTGCACGGAATTATTAATTCCGTTGACTTATTGCCTGTTGGGAAGTAGGACCAGATGCAGCTTATGGACTAGTTGATGGAATATTTGAGGACAATTTTACTAGCTAATATCGATCGGCTATCTTTGCGGTATACCTGGAAAATAGTCTCAGCCTACTAGCACCACCACCGATACCACGTGCACATGAAAGATATTGCATGCTGAACATTCTATTACTAGCTATCATCTGACGGGCAATTTTGGGTACGGTGACATGCTAGGGTCGGCTACCGTACAAGATTCTTTCGTACGACGCCGTCGGGCCAATGGCATCTCTGTGTCTGGCGAGCATGAGGAGGCTATGCAGCGGTCACCCATCTACAATATGTGGTGGCTTGAGTGCCAGCTCAGAGTTCTTGTCTGGGGTCCTAGTTAGGGTCGCTCCGCAAAACAAGACCGTCAACCGCTTCATGCCGTTGGAATCGCCGCATCGAGGTCTTCGCGCTCCAGTGTGATCTCTCCAGGATGGAGAATATTGCCCAACAGTGTAGGGTAGCCGGCCGAATAGCATGAAGCTTTAATCTAAAAGATGCGCATCTTTGAGAATACTTCTTTCTTCTGCTTCGTTGTTTCTGGTATTCCTTCTTTCTGGCAATTGAAAACCCCCATGTCGTAAGTGATGATAGTTGCATTAACTTGCGTAGCATGCGGTTTGTAAAATGTTTTTCTGGTCCTAAGTTCTCTTTTTACTTCAATGCTTGGCACGAGAAACAATGACGTGAATGCAGGCATTTGTCCTTCCATTCCAGGCTTCCTTGGTGGCGGCTAAGGCTGTGCCTGATGGAGTATAAACAACATAAAGGAACACAGGCGGGAGGATCTCGACACCACGCACAATGAATCGAACCAAGATCTCCTGTTTTGTGTCCCGATCGGAGATTCCCAGCCCGATTCTTGGTGATGGCGCTGCGTCATGCCCAAACAAGCTACGATCAGCGCTGCCCAAGCCCCCAAGGAACAGCGCTATGGCTGTGCACCAGGATCAATGGGGGAATTTACAGCGCTCCGTCCAACGGAACAGGCCGAACAGAGCGCGGCATAGCCTAGCTAGGCTGTATGTACGTCAGGCCTCTGTGATCAACACTGAATCAACTGAGTGAAAGAAAGTATTAAACCTCGAGATGGAGCTCTTGTTGAAGTCTAGAAACCCAGGAGTAACAGTTTTGAAAATGCATTGGCAACTATTCCTTGCGTCCCAACTTCTGGGAGCTTCAGCCAGCCCGCTGGTTGAGCTCGCTTCTCGCAGCTCGAAAATAACATGGGCCCCTTGTAAAGACAGCATGCACACAACAGCCCCAATGGTCTGCGGGAGACTCACTGTTCCTCTCGATTACACCGAGCCAGAATCAAATGCGACGCTCAATCTCCAGCTACAAAAAATTGAAGCACCTTCAGGTACTTCAAATGGCAGCATTTTGTTCAACTTTGGCGGACCCGGAGCGTCGGGGCATGAAGACTTTGCGTATTACGGGGAGCTGCTTTCAGTGTAAGAGGAAGAATGCGCTGTAGTGGAATGGGTTCTACTGACACCATTGAACGCAGCGTAACGGGAGGGAACCACGATCTCATCAATCTTGTACCTCGAGGGACTGGAGTTACCATTCCATTTTCTTGCTACCCGTCCAACAGTCTTCGAACTTATGCCCAGCTACTTAATCCCACTCTGTGCGGGAACGCGTCAGATGTGGCATTGGGCGAAAACTGGGCCAACGCAGAAGTGTTTGGCAACCAATGCTACATGTCTGAGAATAAGACTGGCGGTCTCGTAGGAACTGCCTTTGTCGCGAGAGATCTGATGCAAGTTGTTGATGCGTTGGAAGAAGATGGCATGTTACGTTACTGGGGTAAGTTGCCAACTTGTGTTTCGTTTCGGCTCTGACCAAATAGGTGTTTCGTATGGTACCCTTCTGGGAGCAACTACAGCAGCCATGTTCCCTGAACGAATGGACAAAGTCATTCTGGACGGGGTAGTCAATCCATATGAATATTACGCCAATCAGTAAGTCTGCTAGACACCTTAACAAACCTCGCTCTGACGCCAAACAGCGAAGTTCAATTATTTGACGACGTCGACGACGTTTTTGCCGGGTTTTGCTCTGGCTGTGTCAATAACCCCAAGAACTGCCCCTGGGGAGGCAACATTACCGCCGAGGAGTTGCAGGAGAGTATTTACGCCTTTCTTGACCGCATCAAGTATGAGCCCATCGTGGTGCCGAGCGCGATAGGAGGAAGTGTCATTGATTACACCACCGTAAAGTCTCTGCTTGTCAAAGGCTTCGATCAGCCAGCGACGTGGCCATCAATCGCGGCCCCTATCCAAGAGCTGATGGCCGGAAACTCGACGGCCTTTGAGGCATACATGACCCAGCTTGCGTCAACGCCAGCCATCCAAGACGAGGCGCAGTTTGGCATCAAGTGTGGCGATGCCTTTGGCCGCACAAACAGCCTCAAGGAGATAAAGCCTCTCATTGAGGCTCGCCACAACGCCAGCCGAATCGCCGGAGACTCGGCCGATTACGTCGCCATGAGATGCGCGCGGTGGCCCATGGCAGCCAAGGAGCGATATAGCGGTAATTTCCACGTGCAGACCAAGAATCCAGTGCTGCTCATCGGCAACACATACGATCCTGTGACTCCGATATCCTCTGCACGCAACGTGAGTGCTGCCTTCAAGGGCAGTGTTTTGCTTCAACACGATAGTTACGGCGTAAGTAAAAAACCCTTTTCGTCGGTCATCGCTTACAATTGCAGCATGACTCCCTCGTCCAAGCCTCCTTGTGCACGGCCAAGGCTGTGATGGCTTACTTCAACAACAGCACGCTCCCCGAAAAGGGGACGAAATGCCCAGTGAATGCCACGCTCTTTTCTGGCGAGGATGGTTGGACGGGAGTATTGAGAGAATTGACTGGGAACTCGTCTATCACGGCACCCTGATTTGTAGAAGCATTTGTATATATCAACACTTAAATATAGCATAGACATGGCAGTAAGCCATGCAGAGATTCTAAATTCTAAACGCAACCAGCACCCGGCCAATCGTTGTAATTCTCATCAGGTGTAGTGAACGGGCCATATGGAACAGCGTTGCCTCGATCATTGACAGCAAATGGAATCCCTTGCTTGATACGGTGAATTACATCCTAGAATTGTCAGCTTACATTTAGAGCCCGTTGTGAAGACGGACAATTTACCGGATTGTAGATGAACAGACGACCAAAGGAGATCAAATCAATCTTCCCTTCCTTTATCATCCCATGAGCCTCCTCCACTGTGTAGTCGTGATTTGCCATGAGCTTGGATGGACTACCAGGGAATTTGACAAGCTTTCCGAAATCTGGAACTGGGTCGTAGCCCTCGGGAAGAGGAAACCCGTTGGGCCGTGTAAGGCGGCTGAAGTATTCCCCGTCGGTTGCTCCACGGCGGCACAAAGCGATGATTCCCACTTTGCGTTTGACCATTTCGTTGATCAAGTAGGTGTAGGTCTCTTTCATTTCGTCAAACTGTACTACTGAGTCGTTTAAGAAATCCGTAGGGCAGATCTTGACGCAGATAGCCTCAGGACCACCAAACACCGAGGCAATGGCATCGATCGTTTCGAGGATGAAACGACATCTATTTTCGACTGTGCCACCATAATCATCGGCTCGCTTGTTGGCACGACTGAAAGCCTTATTAGTATATTCCGTGATAGTCTTCGCATGAAAAATTACGTGTTCAGAAATTGTTGAGGTAAATAACCACTGGGCATAACTTGGTAAGCATTTTTCTCTTGAGGGTAAGACTGGCATTACCCTTGTGCTAGCAACTCAACACCATCAAATCCAGCCCTTTTGGCCAGACTACAGGCGTATCGATATTTCTCAATGATAGTCCTTGGATCCTCGATGGCATGGACGTTGGCTGTATGACCCTGAACCACACACTAGTCAACAGTTAGCTCTGGAGAGGCGGTTGGTACGTACAGGCCGGCCGGGTAGATCACGATACTCTCCTGCGTCTGCCTTGATGGCAGAGGGAGCCAAGACCTGCACCTTGTGCGCCTTCGCGATTGGCATCTCTTCATGAGCACAACGACCCGCATGCCAGGCCTGGAAGAATATTGTGCCACCGGCCTTATGAACTGCGTCGGTAACTTTTCTCCAGGCTGCTGCATGGTCATCCGTGATCATGACAGGTGCATATTTCCAGTCGCAACCAGTCCAATCAATGAAAATGCCCTCGGAGACAATAAGTCCCGTTCCGTCTTTGGCCCTATCGGCATAGTGTTTGGTTTGGGCTGGGCCCGGCTTATTGTCATCGATGCATCGGTTACGAGTCATCGCGCCCATCACGACTCGATTCCTGAGCATTGACTGGGATTGAATAGTGATGGGATCCAAGAGGCTGGACATTTCGAAGTTTTGATATGATCTCGGGGAGGAATAGTACGTTGAAATAAATCACAGGTAGTCTGTGATTGAGCCAGTGGTCTGAGAAATATCCCACCTAGGCCTATATATACTCTGAATCTCATTTTCAGTTGCTGAGGGATCCCACAAATGCCCATGATACGGAGTCCTGATCTCTAATAAGGCCGCCAGCTAGATCCCATTGTGATTCTTGGACTTGTCCAATAGGAAGAGCGCTATTCCGCAAGCTCTCGGCGTGATGATTGATAACGTTATGAACCGGCCAATTGAAAGTAAGCATTTGCGCGTGTCCTGCGGGTTTCCACTTGATCCTTCAATATCGTCCATCCTCTTCCCCGAATTCGCACTCTGGTTCGTTCTGACACGTAATGATTCGCAGCACTTCTTGTGTAATCACGATCAAAACATGAAGGCTCCTCGGGCTTGCTGGCAATGCCGCCAATCGAAACGCAGATGCTCTCGGCGTGGGCCCTGCGAGCCCTGCGTTCAATGCCAGCGGAAACATCTGAAATGTGGGATTGAACTTGCAGGAGCACGACACGGGACAGTCCATTCGGCTGAGCAATCGATGTCATCGACTTCAGCTGAGGCCGGTAGACTAGGCCCCGTGAGTTCCGAAGACAGTGGTGCGGCAAATCGCACATCCGAGCATGTCGTTGACTTGTCTCGGGATTTGGCAATACGTCTTGTTCAGCTTTACCTTGAGGAGATTCATGATCGAACGCAGAATATCTTCCATGCAGAGACACTAAAGCAACAAGTGAAGCATGGCAAGATAAATAGGCCACTGCTGTTTGCCATCTGTGCTATGGGATCCAAATTCTCGTTGGAGGACCAGAGGCGGGAACTTGAATTGCGTCTGACGGAAGAGGCCAAGCGCTTACTACGAGCCGATCTGGAGAATATTTGCGTCGAAAACGTACAGACGTGTATCATCCTAGCAAACCTGAGTGCTGGAAATGGTCAGGTTCAGGCTCAGGCACTCTATCTTCGTGGATAGCCCCCCCTTCTCCAACCTGACCGAGCTTACAATCAAAACAGGCATTGCTAGTAGCATGGCTGAGATTCTTCGCCTCGATTCGCCCCACCACGATGCTCTGATTATCGAACAGGAAGTTTCGCGACGGCTATGGTGGTCATTATTCTTCGCAGACCGCTTTTGTTTCTCGGGACTCGGTCTCCGTTGTCGGATCGGGGACATAGACGACCCGAGTACTCTGCCCATGGATGAGGTCACATTCCGTTCGCTACCGCTCGATGCTGGAAATGGCACGAGTGCTCCGTGGAAACCCGGTATATGGGCCCAATTGGTCAAGCTAAGTCGATACCTTGTGCCGATCCAAGAACTCAACTATCGCATCGCCAAGGGCATTGAGGATTCCAGCTTAATTGACCTAGAGTCGGAGAACCTGAAACACGAGCTGGAGGCCTGGAATCAACAACTTCGACCGGAGATACGGATGTCGATTCCGAATCTCATCAGACAAGAGCAAAATGGCATCGGCGGAGTTTTTATTACGCTACATCTCACGTATCACCACTTCTCAACACTGCTATACTTTCGTTTCCTTGAAGACCACCAGGCCTCACCGACTGATAACTCTGGGTACGTGGCGCTGTGCAAACATCACGCCTCGTCTTTCAGCAGCTTGCTTCAGTTGTCCCGTCAGATGAAGGGCTGCAGAGTAAATTGTCCCACCGTGGCACATATGACAACAGTATCCTCGTCTGTCTTAGTACATACCCTTCTCTTCGGTGGACCTGAGGAACTTGACACGGCACGTCAAGAGCTCAAGGCTAATTTTGAGGCGCTGACGGATCTTCGAAAATACTGGCCCGCTACAGAAGCAATGGTGAACGTGGCCCCTGTCTCAATCACTTTCAGCCCTGCTGACCGATCTCGTAGATTGACCGGTTGATGACGTTTCAAAAAGTTTGCCTGTTTTCTGCAGAGTCTCATAAGCTTGACGGGTGGATGGTCAGGTATCTTCTGGAACACTCCCTTCCCTTAGAGAAGCGCAATCTGCCGATCGAGGCCTCGAAGATGGATATAGAATCGCAGATTGTGATATCCAAAACTCGGGGTC
This sequence comes from Xenoacremonium recifei, assembly GCA_012184525.1. Classification (NCBI taxonomy): domain Eukaryota; kingdom Fungi; phylum Ascomycota; class Sordariomycetes; order Hypocreales; family Nectriaceae; genus Xenoacremonium; species Xenoacremonium recifei. The sequence continues at coordinate 29,090 of WOFQ01000050.1, forward strand.
TGAAGCACGCGGGGAGATATATTGACTTACCAACCTGTGAAGGTGCAAACGGATAGGCCAAGACGTCTTTTACCGTTCAAATTGCTTCGCCACGCCAAAGCCAGGCCATACTGAAAGAGCAGTGCGTAATCGACTCATCAGAGGTTTGTGTTAGCACCCTAAATGACGTGACAGTCAATGAAATTGCACCGCAGGAGACCAAGCAAGATTATTAGATCCCACAGAGAAGTTGACGGGAGGAAACCAAAATCCAAGTGCGTTAGAGTCCGTAGTTTGAGAGTTTACTGCTTAGGTGCCTCAATAATAACAAATTGAATCGAGCCCTTGCCAGAGTTGATCAGGCTTGCGCTCCGTTCAGATTCAGAGTCGGGGATAGAATTGGTTGAGTAATGCCTGGTAGTTATCTACGCTGCCACATCTCGCCCTCTATTATTGTGTGATCGTGTGCTTTAGAACTACACGCCTCGCTCCGTCTCCCTGACATCCTGGACCGCACTCTCCACATGGGAGATCCTCTCACGGACGTTAGTGTTGTTCCTTTCACCCCGCCGGATGTCATTCTCAGCAAGATCGAGTCTATCCTGCATCGTGATGACGATAGTTTCGAGCCGCATGATTCGGTTATATGCCGCCCGAAGCCACTGTCGCATCTGAGCGACGTTTTCTCTGGGATCCTGTTGCTCGTTCCGAAGCTGGCTTTCTGTGGCCAGAACTCTTTCTTCTAGGCGAGAGACATTATCCGCGATGTGCTGCTCTTTGCTACGGATCTCATTAATCGTAGATTCGCTTGCACGGATGCGGGTGTTGAAGACGACAAGGTGAGAGTTGAAAGAGTCGAGTCGAGCGTTCATTCCCTGGATCTGAGTCTCGAGGGAAGAGATCCGAAGAGAAACTTCACGGACAGCGTTCGAGATCTCGGTACCGGTGAGGTTTGGCTGCTGCTGAGTTCGGACGTACCGAACGTCTGCTCCGGGCTCCTCAGCTTCATCAGGCTGACGTTGATTAGCATGGCCTTCAGACTGGCGCTGAGACTTACTGTCTGGAGCCCTCTACGAGTCGAAGTGACTCGAAAGGGAAATTATCCTCCATTATTGTTCTCTGGCCTTGACGTGGCGTTGATTATTGGGTAGGGTTGTAGCCAAGGCGAGCCTGTCTTGCGGGCTGGCGAGAGAGTCTGTTCCTTATAATCAAGAAAAACTGATGATGGGAAGAGTCAGAAAGAAGAAGAACACAAGAGAAAAGTATGACATGGGAAAAGAGAGACTTGGGGGACTGAGCTCGTGTGCACTTCGTGATTCACGGCAACGGCGCTCCCCACCGTGCATGTCCAGAGGCGCCTTGTCGCAGAATATCATGCGGTGACTGCATTGTGGAGCTTCATATGTAATATCTGTGATAGAAAGGTCCTAGAGAATACTGGGAATGAGAAGCCTTCTTGACTTAGTGAACTAATTATAGAGATAGAAAGGAGGGCATTGATCGGAATGATATGACCCTTCTTTGTTAATTGGGACTTCAAGACACAGGCAAGAGACTCAAATCGACGCACGCATATATTCGCAAGTAGAAATATGCGGAAAGCCGCGCTAAGAGCTCCGGATGTCATTTTCCATCTACTTCTGGCCCCAAGTCTTCTGGAGGAACTCCTCGATGGAGGTGAACTTGTAATCAGAAAAGACCTTGTTCCACTCATCGGTGACTGCCCAGGCACCCTTAGCAGCAGCTGTCAGAATTCCAATCCAGCCCATAACGTGCCATGCTGCCGCCTGCTCCTTCGAAAGAGAGGGATGCTGAAGCGGAGGCATCTCAACACCGAGGACGCCAGCCTGCGTATCCGATTCCTCGACGAGATCCAATTGTACAGCTTTGCCTAAGCCGCGAAACTTATTAGAATGGAGTCTGGTATCTGAGATGGTATAGAATTTAATCAACGACGCTCACCTCTGATCTTTTGCACAAGCTCCAGTAGCTGGCGTGGAGTGATTTGCTCGCCGGAAATTCCTCCAATCTCCGGCCACTCTCCTTCGTACTCAATAGCCCGGCGAACTACGGCAGCGATGTCAGGAACGGTAGTCATGACCACTGGGGTATCCTCGTATCCTCGAATTGCCACGATGCGTAGGCTATCCAGCTGCCATACAGTCGGCATGGGAGGTACATGCTTGTTCAGCCGATGTGGGTAGGCGGAGTATTCCATGAACATGCCAGGCTGGAAGAAGCAATACTCGATGATCTGAGATGCAATGTTAGACGAGATGAAAGACACGAGTTGGACAGTCAGGGAATTCCTTACTTTCTTGTCTTTGTTGATCTCGCGCAGGTAAGCCTGCATGTCCAGCTTTCCCTGATAGAAGGGCACAGTGCTAATGATATCGTATAACTTCTGGCTCCTTTTAACGACGTTAGCATATCAGACTCGGAAGTCGTTCGGAGATCCTCTTTCTGTCAAGTGAGTCCTTACATGGCCCATTCGCTTGGGGCGAAGCGCTTGACGCCTGCTTCCACAGCGGCATCTATGAGGAGCCTCGAGACCTCGCTGCCGGGGTCGTTGGCAACCACGATGAAGTTGAGTACGACCTCCACACCGGCGAAGAGTTTGACAAGCTCTGCCTTGTCTTTGAAAGTCGTTTGCACCCATTTGACTCCAGCCTGTTGTGGGAAAAGAGCAGGATCCTACGAGAGGCGCAAGAGGATGTTAAAGTCATGACAATAGACAAAACTAGTACCCATCAGTATTTCGGTGACTGACCTTTCTGCAGAGAGCCATTACTTCGTGCTTGTGGTCCTTTACGAGTTCATCGATGACCTCGAGTGCCAGGCCTTGACGACACAGATTAGTCTCAACTGAGAAAGACAGAGAACCGAGGGTGGCTCACCAGAGTTGGCACCTGCGATTGCAACCTTGACCATTTTGTTGTGCTTGTGTTTATCTAACTCCCACCAATGTAGTGTCGTAGTTCTGTATTATGGCAGGGACAGAGTTGGAGGGTGAATGGAAAGAAGGCTACCTTCATATAAAATACTGCTAGTTTTATATGTCTCCTTACAATTTTGATCCCGTCATTCCATAAGAGAGCCGTAGTAATAACGTAAATAAGGGATGACAAAGAAGCATTATTTTAGTTATACCCTAGGCCTCAGCTAGGCACTCTTTATTAGTGGAAAGCCATTAAGATTACGATTAAACTGTGCCTGGAAATTCAGGCATAGTGTGCTATTTGCTGATATAAGTATTGGAGACGTTGACAATTATTCGTCACATCACGTAACATTTGTGAGCACCATGAAAAGGCAAGGATCCACTGTTTAATTGGAAGATCCACATTTGGCGCAAAGTGAAGTTATTCAGGCCAAAGACAGCAAAGACCTGCCTTTCAGGCCGAAGGCACTACTCGATCACTGCTTCAGTCAGTCTTGAATGTGCTTCAAGAATGGCAGATCTTGTCCTAGTCTTCCGCTCAATTTGAGGGAAGTGATCAATCAAGCGCGATGAATTTCAATCTAGGTCCAGAGTATGATACTTAGGGACTGATCTCTAGTTGCTACCTATCGTCGACCCATTCATTGCTCTTTGGCTGACAAATAGACGGCCACGTGATATCACGTAACATCACCTAACATCCCGTAACATGACTCGTCAGGGACGTTGGAGTTTGTGCTTTAGATCTCCCTCGCGAACCGAACTTGAAATGGAGGATTACAAGGCAGAGCTAGAAGTGAGTCAATTTCGAGTCTGGTACATTTATCGATTGCTTGCTTACATTCTCGCAGCGTCGTCGCGAACGCGGGCGGCTTGCCCAGAGCGCATTTCGTAAGCGGCAAGCACAAGCGAAACAGACGATGCAAGAAGAGAATGAAAAGCTCAAGCGCGCCATAAGATCTATCGCCAAAGAGCTTCGAGTAGACGACCGTTCAGCGCTGAAAGATGTTGTTCGTGAAGCTGCTGCGGTCGCGGGACTGGATATCAGTGACAGTGCTCTCGCCTCGATCAACCAGGTGGACAACCCAGAATCAGAATCGTCTCAAGACAAGCCGAATGCTACAGCAACAAACCATGGGACCAGCACCTTCCCCCGGGGCGATAGCGCATCATCGTTCTCTTCTGTTGATCGATTTCTCACCGCACAGTCTGCCCGCGCATCAGGCTCGCCGGGGAGGCTGAATACGCTAAGCATAGATCACGAAGTCTCCATGACTATCCGACGAGATCCTTTCCAATGTTCCCAATGTGGCGATGGACCCGGTTCTGTCTTACCCTTCCTAGGCTCTGGGGCTTTCACATTCGCGGGCCGCATCTTTTGGCACCTTGTCGAGCGTTTCGAAGTTGGTAACTACGATCCTTATTCTCTGCAACCGCCGAAGCCATCTGTGGTCACTGTCCAGCCAGACCTTCAGTTCCGAGATCTACTCAATCGCTCACGGGCGATGCGACACGTTGACGTTTCGGAGTGGATGGCGATGATTCAAACACGGGTCCGGCATTACCAACAAGCAACCGAACCCCAAGTTACTCTTGCTGTTGTTTCGTCTGGGGGGCTGGAGGTTCCAGTAGCCCATGAATTGGACTTGAGCGGCAATTCTCAACTTAACTGGCTGTCACCAATGACGGCCGAACAGAGGATTCGAGCCGTTGTTGGAGATGATGTGTTTGCGATGTTGGCTAGCCCGCTGCTGGATCACTGGGAACAGCACAAGAAGATAGGGGGTGAGCGTACTAAGTCTTATGTGATCGACGGCTTCCTGGATATTCTCTCAGAATCCTATGTGTGTTTTGGGGACGGCCCTCGATGGGATGTGGGAACTTTTGACGCAATTCTTAGAAAGTGGTGCCTTTCTACTATTGCTGGCGAGAGTCACTGATCTCAATACATGATGTTAATCTTGATTTTATGCAACTTCAGCAAAATAGAGATGGCATTCAAGTCTACACCCGTGTCAATTTGATCTACCCGTCCTCTGAAAGGCGGATGATTAGGACTTCCCCATCTCGGGAGAGCACAATCACCGGCCCGGCAATAGCCACTCCAGAAGGCCGATACTCCGAGGGAATCAAAAACAGTTTTCTCTCTCCAATTCTGACCCACATATCGGAAAGCAGGTTGTATCCTCGCAACTTTGGTTCTGTATCAATCCCACAACCAATAGGGAAATGAAACATTTCTCCGTCAGTTCGAAGGGTCGAAACATCGAATGCCTTAAATGAGACAAAATTCAGACACCTGCTGTTGGTTTGTCCTACCTTCAACGGGGTATTTTCCGCAAGGAGATCCCAAACTTCAATCAGATCGTCATAATACCCAACTGCAAGTCTTCTTGCTTCCACGGACAAAGCTATAGACCTGATGGCCCGGGACGGGGCAGAGTGGTCGCCGGTACCGCGGGATGCGTGAAGAATCGAATTTCTGGTGCAGGTGCCGTTGGCTAGATTCCATATTATGGTGTTCCCTTCGAATTCTGCGAGTGCAACAAATTGTCCACAATCTGACAATGCTATCTCGCCCTCATAGGACATGTCAAGTGCGCGGATACACTCTCCAGTACTCAGGTCCCAAACTTTGAGAACTTTGAGCGAATTTTCATCAAACATATTGCTCTTACACATTGACGCAAACAGGCGCCCATCTGCAGAGAAACTTGTAGAGCGAACGAGCTCGAAATCAGTGTCGAGGTTCCATAGGCACTCGCCCGTGATAGGGTCAAGAATCCGTATGCATTTCTTCCCGTTGTAGAACAATGCCAGTTTCTTGCCATCTGGAGAGAGCCAGGCACTTTCTGGAACATCATTGCTTATGCTTGAGAGCCTATTACCATCTTCCGTGTCCCAAACCTCGTGGTGGAAGCCACGATCGATGAGAAGAACCGAACCATCCTCAGAGATACGTAGTGATGCGGCATACCTTGAGTTCTGTCCTTCTGACTGCGCTGATTTCGTAGTTGAGATATCCCATACTCTGACTTGCTTTCTGACAACCGTCACAACGCGGTGATTGTCGTGTGAGAAGGTGATCTCATCTGCATTGGACACCCACATAGCCACCTCTGTGCCTGTGATCACACTCCAGGTTATAGACCCGGCCAAGCCTACAACTGCTAGTAACTTTCCGTCTTGCGAAAAGGCCATAGAAGAAAAGGGTCCAGGGAGGTCGTGGGTGCGGATGCAGGCTTCTTTTTCTGTATTCCATAACTTCACTGTGGAGGGACATTCATCGGAACTGCTTGTTATGAATGATGCAAGGTGGCGTCCGTCCGGAGAGAAAGTGAGACATTCAATCAGACCTTCTTCCCTCTCTAGACAGTGTAATAGCGCGCCCGTATTTTGGTCCCAGATCTCAATCCATGTCTCACTTGCTCGTTCTCTCGGTACTGTGGAAATCGATGCTGCAATGAACCGGCCATCGGAGGAGAGAGTTGTCTGTCCCAAGCATGAAGTTCCCTTATTTATTCTGCACTTCAGTGATAGGCTCAGACTTCTGGAGGGGTGACACGCCTTAACCCTTCCATTTTCGTACAGTAGAACAAGGCTGTTGTTTGTGAGGAAGACCATCGCAAGCTTCCTTCCATCTTTTACAGATTCTTCAAAGGAATCCGAGCATTCACCAGTCAAGGGATTCCACACCTTGATACCGCAATTCGAGTGTGCCGTAGTTGTTGCGAGCCACTGGCCATCTGTCGAAAAGGCTATCAAAGGCTTATCGTTATCATCACCCTTTTCAGTTAGAATCCTCTGGAAATGAGCACCGCTCTCCGAATGCCAAACATCCACTGCTCCTTTCGATCTTGTGACAATCATGCTGGCGGCACAACCCACAAGGTCGACCTTATCAGGGGCTTCAAAGGCCTGCAGGCAGGGACTCCAGCTTTTCCGCATTCCCTGGATTGAACATATCCACTTGGGAAAATCGTCCGCATAGTTATGTCGGACACAACTCTCCATTGGGGTGAAAACCAGGGCTGATATGTACGTTTGCAGAGGCGCAGTTTCGATCATATTTTTGCTTTGAAGAATGAATCGACTGGCATCTCGAGCAAGCTTTATGACCGTCTGACAATCTGTTTCCGTCTAAAATATCTCAGTTATTATTCTTTCGTCTGTTTCATAAGGACTTACGACGATTCGTTCAATCTTCCGGACGGCTAGCACGGCCTCATGTATCAAGCGAAGAAGGCTCAGCGCTTCAAGCCAGTAAAGATACTTCTCTTCGAAGAACCTCTCGATGATTTTGCAGCATGATGCAGGCGTCATAACGTCGTTTACCATCTTGGAATATGAATCCTCCAGATGATCAACCCAGTAGATGCATGAGTATCGGATAGGTTGCAATGGATCAGGATCTGGTGGACAGACCTCCTCGATTAAGGTTCCCGGCTCGTGGAGCTGATAAGGATTTCGTCGAAGAATCCAGAAAGTGTGATTCTCATCTTCAGCCATATCTTCCGTGCCACGCAGAATGATATCGAGAGATCTGGAAAAGAAGTCATAGTGGCCGTGTTGAATCCCTGACGGCAAAATTTGATTTACCGCTGATCCGAGTAGAAAGTCCTTCACCGACTGATGTACAACGTACACGATTCCCTCTCGAATGGTGAGAAGTGATCCGCACGAGTAGACAATTTCTTTGATTGTATCGATGTCGCCGCTAAACTCCTCCAGTGGCTCTACGAGCAAGCCCAACTCATCTAATGTGAGGGGGCGGTAGGCAAGGGCGACTCTTGCTAAAATCTGTCGGCATATGTCTGCATCTTCTGAACCCTTCATTTGCTTCATCATTTCCTGATAAAAGGGTTCGAGGCCAGGAGGGAATGACTGGAGCTTTTTTAGAGTGTGGCGCTTTCGAACGGCTGGATCGGACAATTGCTTGAATACAAGAGCAACCCAGAGGAATGTGCTGTTGGCGTTTGACATCAAATGAGCCTCGACTAGATTCTGGGTCTTCTTGTCATAACCCTTGTCCTTGCCCAGTTTGCGAACTCGGTGCCGAATGTATATGCTAACTGCGGTCGAGATGGCATCTTCATTCAAACTGAGACTGAACATGCACTTCTGTTGTGCTTGGTTTAGCTGGCCCTCACTGAGTATCCAGTTCCGACTTGATACAATCCATTTGGCGTGGGTTGTATTACACAGAGTAGCAATAAAGTCGAGAAGCTCACCACGATCAGTTTGGCACTCGTCGAGAGCATCGATGATCAAGGTAACCTCTTCCAACCCTTCATCCGCCAGGATTGCTGTGAAGATTCTCTTCATGACTTGCCAGGCGTTGCTATCATTGAACCGGTCTTTGCCGCCAACATCATACTCCTTTCGGACGTGCCGTAATAGGCCCGGGCTCTGAGTAACAAGAGAGTAGATGAGACCTCGGATCACAGCCGTTGCATTGCTAAGTCGTGGATCTGTGGCCTGACAGAAGAAGAATGCAAGACATCCTTGGTTGCCCTGGGTTTGAAGTTGCCCTTTCCTGTATTCGTCGATGAGACCGCACAAGAGCATCGTTTTGCCTTTCCCAGGATCACCATGAATCCAGAGGAGCCGGTTCTCCGAATTGTCTCTCCAACTTAGAAAATCAGGATGTTCGAGAATCCAACGATAAGAGTCCTCAAGGAGATGGTCTTTGGACTCCTGAATGCGCGTTTTGTCATCGTTCGGGTCCGTCTCATAAAAGCCGTTGAGACATTTCTTGTCTTCTTGACTTTGTTCTGCCTGGCTCTGCTTCATTGTCTGTGCCTGGAGTTCGCCATGTATTTTGTGATTTTCCAAAAGATCCCTTTCGCCTCGATACTGTTTGAGATCGCTGTCAAAAACCTTTTCGGCGTCTTTGATATCATCGATCTGTCCGCTCCAGTCGTCGAGGTTGAACAGAGATCTCCAAACACGTTTCCGGCACTTGACGTAGTATAAACAGATGCTTTTGATCTGGTAAAGAAGAAGTCTCTGATAAAGCCCCACAAAGTTGTCTTCTAATTGATCGAGCAACATGTTCATAGATTTCTCAGCTTCGTCGGGACGAGAGAGAAAACATGAATCGGCCAAGCGCCAGTACCAGTCGATCCTCGACAGCACGTACTCCATCCCTTCTCTATTGGCAATGGTCTCGGTGATTGGGTTTGAGAGTATCTAAAACCTGTCAGATAGAGCCATAACGGGAACAGTTTATTCTGAGCAGCCAACTGACCTGCATTCCTAGGCAAATAGCCGTCCACGCTACCGCACCTTCTGGAGATGCCTGGATAGCTTTGTCCACTATGTCCTTGACAGACGAAAAGATGTCTATGCCCTGTTTAATCTTTGCATTGCGCTTCGCGGCTTTCCCAGTCTTCTCTAGACCGCTGCGAATGAGCTCTTCCATCTGCTCCCATCCGCCATCTCCTTGCGATCGAGGAATCTCGCGCGCTAGGATTGCTTCATAGTCACTGAGGACTTTGAATCCTTCGTCTTGGAGCTTCAGTTTTTGGTATGCGCTCGTCCAGAGTCTCGCTTGTAGAGTCGGTGGTGGAGGATGATGGGAAGATTCTGGCCGAGAAAACGCGCTTTCGGAATCGGCGACTTGCGAAGGCCCCGGTCGGGCATCAGTGGTCGTTGTGCGGATCGCGAGCTGCCCGATGGCTCGGTTGATATCCATGGAGGCTAGCACGGAGGTCGAGTTGCGCTCTGTAGATATCTGTTGATGTGTTATGCCATCAGCCAGCGCTTTATGAGGGTGAAAGCCACGCAGAGGAAGAAGAATTTCGAGATGTTCTGATAGCGTGACAGCAGTGAGGCACATTTAGCCGCTTGGCCCCCAAAAATGGCCACGAAAAGTAGGACTCAGCCCCAACAAGCTGCGTCCTCTCGAAGCTGGCTTGCATAGGCAGCAGCGCCAATACTACAGATTTGATTGGCAGCCGATCTTCAGACGGCCCTTGTGGATGGCGGTTACGGGAGCCCAGCCCCCTTGATCTGGCTTATGAAAACGCCACGAAAATCTTGGATGAGGAGAGCTGATTTTATCCCCAGGCTTTGAGCACTATGTTCTGGAGGTTTGGTAAAGGGAACGAAAAGAGAACATTTGCTGAGGATCGAGTCTCAACTATGAAAGCATGGCTTCAAGACTGCGAATCGAATTATTCTGCCTGCTCTCCAGTCGTGAAGCAATACCCAACGCGCATTCTTGACACTCAGATCGGTAGACCTCTTTGGATTATGGCAGGGAGCTACATACAGCTGGAGCCGGACCCAATTCGATATGCTATAGCACAAGAAGATAGGGGCTGAGCGTACTAAGTCTTATGTGATCGACGGCTTCCTGGATATTCTCTCGGAGTCCTATGTGTGTTTTGGGGACAGCCCTCGATGGGATACTGGAACCTTTGATGCAATTCTGAGCAATTAGTGTTTTTGTTTTCCCTCATCGGTAGCGGTGAGGGTCACTGATCTCAATCCCGGTCGGGAGAGTTCATTTTAATGCAACTTGAATGTTGGAAAGCTCTGCAAGCTCCACGGAAAACTTGGATTCTTATTTAATTTATGTGGGCTATATACCCTCTGAGAGACGCAAGATTACGGTTTGCGTTTCGCCACGGTATGCGATCACTTAGCCTGCGATAGAAGCATCAAGAGGCTTATATGCCGAGGGAATCGACAGTAATATTCTCCCCCCATTCCTTACCCACTTGTCAGGAAGCAGACTGTATCCGTGGAACATGGGGCGAATCTCTTGTTTTGTTCCGTAGCCGATACCATCTACAGGAAACTGAAGCGTCCCTAAATCAGCTCGAAGGTAGGAAGACTTGAATGATATTGTCGAAATTTCCCAGGGAATTCTCCAGGTGATGGATTTCACTCTTAACAGGTTCTCTCCCGCGAGAAGATCCCAGACAACAATCTCGCCAGATTTGTCAAAAGAACAAGCAATTCTTTTCGCGTCTGCTGATAAAGCTATACAACATAAACGCGTAGAAGACAGTATCTCGTAGAAATCGTCGTCCCTTGCTTCTTGATCTTAGGTAGGTTCTGTCATGCCAGGAATCAGAATTTTTGCGTCGGAGCCATCGGTCAGTTCCTACAAGCGAATGTCTCCTGAGCCGGTGAGAAATGCGAAGAAGCACCCACAATCTGAAAATGCTGTAGGACTCCTCTAACACTAGAGATAAGGAGGCATTTGAAATGTGCAAGAACATTGGCCAGTATTCAAGTCTCAGATTCTGACCGGTTGTTACGATATTGCGATGCTATCCTCCGACCATCCGCAGACAAGCTTGAAAATCGTACAGGCCCGAAATTGGCATCGAAGTCCCATATACATTCGCCTGTAACAGAATCTAACATATCTAAAATTGGCAGAAAGTGGGCCTCCTCGCTGTACAAGGCGAACTTTATAATACTTCTAATAAATCCTTTATTAATAATGAAATTAATATTAAGATATATTCAGCTTATAAGTTTTTAGGAAAATTAAAGGCCTAAAATATAATATCTGCTAATTATTATCTATCTCTTAAATAATTATTACCTATCTTATAATCTGCTAATATCTTTTAGTTTTCTATATCATTCTAATTATTATAAGCCTTATGATAATTTAACTGGTCTCAGGCTCTGCTTGAACCTTATTAGCTGGGTTCTCAGTGATATTCACGGCATCTTCCTTTCGTTGCGGCTTACGGCCCAAATGCCTCTCGACGTCGTTTGGCTTCTCCTTCTGGGGTATCATATCGATGGCTCGGACTGTGAGCTGATAAATCCACCACATAACCGGAACTGCAACTGTTGCAATCACCTCCAGTGCTGCGACCGCCAAAATTCCGTAGCCCAGTATTTTTGCCCCGAGCACCACGTCCCTAAACATACCCACCACGAAGGATGCCAGTATGAGCGCGCCGAATGACATCGCGTTGAGCGCCATCACGACTAAGATAGCAGGACGCAGGTACACCTTGTACAGACTGTACTTCCAGAGCCTGCTCTCCAGCTCTCTCACCGAGGAGAATGCAAACATGGCCACAAGCAAGAGCACAACCACCGCCGCGAGGAGAACCACAACACCGAAAAAATCGTACAGCAGATCGCCCAAGTCTTTGAAGCGCGACTGCATGCTGAGGACGCCGGCTGAGAGGCTCAGGGGCAGGAAAACCGTGGCTAGAAGTGTTAGCATCTGAACGTTGCCCGACTGTTTCATGTCTTTGGACAGCCTCAGCAGCTGGAGATGGTGGTCCAAATCGTCTGACATTCTGCTAAGGCGCGTTGTAATGTCCTTGCTAGAGCCCCGGATCTCAGCACCCAGAGTTGCCAGCCTCGGGCCGTCCTTCTCCTTTGTATCGTCCTTCTCCCTTGTGTCGTCCTCCAGCGCTAAGACGACGTCGAGCAGCGACTCAGTGATAGCCGTCAGCTCGGCCCCAAGACTTGTGAATCGTCTATAGAGCTGAGAGTCCGCCATAATGGCATTCAGATTCCAGCGCCGCAGTTCAGTTTGCTGAGGGTCGGACATAAACATGCGAGGGGTGGCATAAGCCATTGCGAAGCTCTTAAGGAAGTCGGAAAATAGGTTAAGATTGGCGTGGTGGAGTTGAAGCAGAAAGATTTGCTTGAGATTGCATCTCGTCCTATGTCGGCGATATATTTCCCCAAGATGTTGAAACTCTGTCAGGAATTGTTTTGTTGGTGATAAAAGTGATTCTGTAGATGCTAAAGGGGGTTCTGTGGGTACCAAGAGTTGTTCTGTACATGCCGAAGGGTGGTAAAGAAGTTCCTTCATCTTGTCGGCAACTGCTTTTCCAGTATGCGTCTCGAACTCAATTAATGCTGAAAACTGTAAGCCTACTTATCGTGATGGGCATCAAGTATACGAGAAGAATGGGCATTGCATACCTTTCAGCACTCCGTCGAGCCCACTCTCCAATCGTAGCCTCATGACACTCCGTGTACAGAGCGGTCTTGAGCGTCCGGTAAGGTAGGTAATTTCTCTTCTTACGTATCGGATAGCCCGCGATACAACCTTCTCGTCTTCAGAAGAAGCAGAGTTAAAGAAATCATACCGTTCCAGTATGCACCAGGGTTTCGGATCAGCGCCTCTCCACTGAAAGATGGCTTCTCTGAATCCAGTAGCGGAGTCGTTCGCCAGTTCAGGCGAAGAATCGAAAAACCGAATGGGGCGATCAGTGCTGTTCTGAGGCCGCTCCTGCCTAATGACGCGAATCTCATCCTCTGTTAATACTGCAGGGTTAATCAGGATGTTGATAAGTGAGGATCCAAGTTGGACCTCTTCCCCAGGAAAATTAAGTAACATAAGGTTGCGAAAGATAAGCGAAGCTATATTTTCCTGTGTTGATTTAGAAATCCTACTGCGGCCAATATGTGGTACTGGATATCCAGGACTACTGATCGGGCCTAATAAGTGAGGGATAAATCATGGTGAGGGGGGGTAATACTTCGAGGACAGAAAAACATATTGAGGCCCCCGACGTACTGAGGCGCCCGCTAGAGAAAGGTCTGGGTTTGCTTGCCTACCACACCATGTCCCGGGGCGGGCTGGGGTTGCTTTACTTCTTCTACTTAGGGAATATTGCTTAGGTTGTCATTGGGCTTTTGTTCTCCAGCCATGGCTAACTAACTATTGTCTTCCTTGCAGCTCTGCGGCCCGGAACAAGCATTAACCTTATTGATGTGGCTCATTTCTCACCCGGACTCTCTGAGCTCGAGAGTCGTTGGCGCTCCTGTTCACCCCCCCTTAATGCACCCACCTTGACTCGCTGTTGACGCCACTGCCACCCGACGCCTCGACCTTCCTCTTACAAGTACGTTCCGCTGCGGCTTCCCCGAGCTTCGTCTCGCGATTTTCTCGTTCTCAGCCGCTGCGGCCACGTCTTCTTGCGCCGTCCACTTTTGTGACCAGCGACAGGTGTACCGCGTGGATTGGCTGGTGGCCAACAGTATGAAGGTAGCTGCAGATGGATATCACGCCATGCTGCACAATTGGTCCCCTCCTCAGAGAGCTGAACCCCGACTGGATCATATTGGTACCCGCCTTCACAAAGTCTTGACTCTGTTAGCTTGTTAGCCGGGCACATACTAGGCACCCACCAAACATTTGCGGGCATCTTCCACGCCAAAGGCGTTCCGTGGAATCTCCCGACTCCTCTCAGTATTTCGGGCCTCCCAGCATCATTCAGCATCTGTTCAGTCAACGCCTGAGAGCGGGCAAACCATAAGGAGCACCAGTACCACCTTCATAGGTGGCTCTCCAAATTGCGCTGGATTGCGACGTTATCACCTTCCTGTCACTTATACTTTATCATAAAGATGTCTGACCGTGATATGATTGGGGAGTAATCGAGCTCTTCGAGGGTTCCTGTAAGTCTACTCTGGTGGCGAGTAGGAATGGAATCAGCCTCCTCCTTGTAGACCTCTTCGGATTGTAGCGGGGAGCCATGTGCGGCTGGAGCAAGACCCAATTCGATATGCTACATTGGGACATTCCTGGGGTAGTCACATGCCTAGTAAAACCACGAGAAAGTCATTATCCTCATTTGAAAATGGCATTCCTGAGGAGTCGCTTCCGCGAACCTTTCAAGATACCGTCATGATTACGCGGTCTCTGGGCATTCAATACCTGTGGATTGATTCCCTCTGTATTGCGCAAGATGATTCCGAAGATTGGGACACAGATGCACTCAAAAATGCAGGATGCTTCCTCAGGAAGCACGATCAATATCGCCGCCAGCGACGCTCTAGATAGCACCGAAGGCTGTCTCGGTCAAGATTTTGATGTCACGGACCATCTGACCAGTGCTTCGTTTGAGCCTAGTATCGGGGCCGTTATTCCAAATTTCCAATCGGCGGCCAAACGTTCTCGAGTCTTTGCCTATCAACTCAAAGATGAGCTACTAAGCACTATGGTACGATTCCAAGCCCTGACGCCCAGGCAAATTCAGAGTAAGACACACTTGAGCACCCGGGGTTGGGTGCTGCAAGAGGAGCTTCTCTCGCACCGAGTTGTATACTGCATGAAGCCAGAGGTGCATTGGCAGGGCCGATGCTCTTATAAAACGCAAGCTGGTCAGATCTTAGATCCTTTGGTTGAGTTTAAGGATGGACAATATTGCAACCTAACACCCCCAAGGCGGGAACAGAAATTACAGTATGAGTGGATGGAGAATCATTCCTCAAGAGACTTTACTTTCTCAGGCGATAGAATCGCAGCAATAGCGGGGATAACAACTTAATATCAGGGAACGATGAATTTCTCACCGCTTATAGGTTTGTGGAAGGAATCATTCATCAAGGGCCTTCTATGGCTTCGAATGGGAAGATTGAAAGGCCCTTACCTTCTAAGCATTCCCTCCTGGACTTGGCTTTCTTGTAATGCATCTATTTTCTTCGACTCTTAGGGAGGATTTCTCGACCAAAGTAATTACGCGATTGAAGATCACATTATAGTATGCGACTACAACGTTACCTGGACCGGGTTAAAGAGGGTTTCCAACGTACAATCGACGCCCCCAAGGGCTTCCTCAAGAATCTCTGTTTCCGGATTGCCTCAGGAACTTTCAACCCTCCGTATTTTCAATTGAAGGGGGGAGCAGTTGGATGCGTCTAGAACAATTCCTTGGATGAGACTCTTCCACGATATGGCTTCGGCTCTTACACCTGCCTTCTTGTACGATCACGTTTTTCCAAGGATCCGAAATGGAAGAGGCAGTTAATTCTGATTCTAGAGCTGGTTCCAGATCCCTCAGATGACAGCCTCCCCGGATTTCGCCGGATCAGCCTGGGTTTGGTTCGCGGCGAAGAAAGGGGTTTCTCAGTAACCGAAGAAAAGATATTAAGGCTCTGCTAAATGTAAAAAGTTATAGTGGTGATGGGTCCTAGGACGAGTGGGATTGTAAATAATAGTAGACTGTATGTTTTTAAGGCTATCCTCCTGAATAAAGATTTATGGTTTCAATGCAGGCATATCCAACATTTTATTCTTTTAGAAGAATGCGACTGAAAGCTTGTCTCAAAGCTTGGAATGGTTCATCAGGCCTGCCAAAGCTACGCCAGGCGATATGCCGATCAGGTCGGACCAAGATAGCTCCTCTATCACCAACTTCTCGAATCATTCTCCAGTCGCCGAGCACATCATCGTATGAACAACGATAACCTATGGCGTATACTGGCAACTTGATGCCAATTTCGGTGCTTACTTTTGCCGCTGCCTCTTCCCAAGGCTTGCCGCCAATGCCTACGATGAGACCAAAGCTTCCATGCTCAAGGACATCCAATGTCGATATACGTCGCTCCCGATATTGTACCCACGCATGCGGCAGATAGGCTCCAGGATGTGTCGTGGGGTGATAGAAAAGGACCGGATCACGCTTGAATTCTGGGAGCGGGGTACCGTCATCCACAACAGCGCAGGAGACGGCATATCGATGCCCCAGTTGCAGGCCTAGAGCGTTTGATCGGCGGTTGCCCAGCCTGATCTGCTCTTCGAGTTTCAAGCGGCGCTCTTCAGCCCCTGGGACATCCTCAAAAAGTTCTTTGAATGACGCAAGGCCCTGCTCGGCCGTTTGTCCTTGCTGAAATCCAAGAGCCTGGGGCAGTTTCGTCATGTCGTAGAGCGTCTGGATTGCGTGATCTACTATCTGCTTGCCAACAGGTTGCCTCTCTTGATTGTAGCTGTCAAGGAGCTTGTCACCAGCCAATCCCTTCAAGACCAGTGCCAGCTTCCAGGAGAGGTTGTAGGCGTCCTGTACACAAGTATTACTGCCGAGGCCGCTGGCAGGCGGATGTCTATGCGCCGCATCTCCTGCGATGAAGATGCGTCCACGGCGATATTCGGTAGCCACCATGTGATTAACGTGCCACTTGGCCACATGTTTGACACGGATGGGCACAGGGTCGTTCTCTAATCCCAGAGTGTCCCGTGCATGTGCAATGATAGCCTCGTCAGATGTGTCTGGCTCTCCTTCGTTGGGGTCGTACTGCCTGTTGTAAAGCCATTCATCGAATGGACGTACATTGACTAGCATTCCGGAGCCAACCCAGTGCTCATTTCCAGGCTTGAAGAACCGATAGATACATGCCGGGCGGTAGGACACATAGCGGGTGAGATCAAGTTCGATCCAACAGGTAAGCATGGACATCAGCCCTGGCTTTCCTTCGAAACCGAGCTCCATTTTCTCTGCTACCAGAGATCGACCACCGTCAGCACCGATGGCAAATTGGGCTCGCACCAGATACTCCTCTTGAGTCGTGCGCTCGCGGACTCTGGCCAGAACTCCCGTCGCAGACTGTTCAATGTCTACCAGTTCATGATAGAACCGAATATCGGCACCCATTTCACGAGCCTTTACAAGTAAGACTGGTTCAAGCTCGTGCTGCGGGCTGTTGATCATCTTGCATGGACTTGCCATTGCAAAGTCGGAAAGTTGCTCGTCGCCTCCGCCATAGCAGTTGTAGCGCCCAATCTCCACGCCTGTCAGGGTTGTTGCCATGACGCCGTTGCCCAGTTGGTCCAAAGGCGTTGAAACAGAGACTACCTTCTTCTCAATACCCATATCCCGAAATATTTCCATTGTCCGTTGATTGGTGACATGGGCTCTTGGGGATGGTGCTGTGCCATTGTGCCTTGCGATGGTAAAAGTTCGGACTCCATAGATGTTGAGTAGAGCCGAAGCTGTGAGGCCGGTGACTCCAGCCCCTACGATGAGTACTTCAGTCTCAATTTCGCGCATGATGAGAGAAAATGATTGGCGCAGCTGGAGTTGGTAACATGGGAGAGAGGCTACTGGATAAGACCAATTAACTAATCTACAACAACATACTAATATACAAAGAGAAATATCGGGATTTATTGTTTCAGTTCCTTGCATGAGATCTCGTGGCCTACTTTGCGGGTTCTGGATTGGAACTGATTACGGGTTTCCCGGAATTTCCGGGTGGCGCTAACACAACCACCTTTTGACGGAATATCGCGGTAGCAGCCCTCCGCCATAGATTCCCGCTTCATTGCGGATAGATCAAATGTTTTACAGAAAAAAAAAAGAGTTTTAACCTGTGTCAAAATGGCAAGGCCGTACAGTCTAGTTCTAAGATGGTGCATTACAGAGCGTGGTGTAGACATGGTGATTGCAGATGCGAGGGTTTATAATTCGGGAATAGCTGTGCTTAGCTGCATGGGACATCTAGAAATTCATTCGTACTCAGACTAGATAAATGACATTCTATTCCGTATCATTCCAATTCCCTCAATAGAGACTTCTACGACATCTCCGTCTTGCAACCATGTGGGAGGATTCATGCCCAAGCCAACCCCACTAGGAGTTCCAGTTAGGATAACCGATCCTTTCTCCAATGTGGTACCTTGGCTGACAAAAGAAACAATATCTCGCACCCCAAATATTAAATCACTTGTGTCTGTGTCTTGGCGTAGTTCACCATTCACTTTCGTCTGAAGATGGAGGTTGTTTGCTTCTCCGAGAACCTAGCAGGGTTAATTGGGATGCTCATCTTATATTTGTATTATTGACTCACTGCTGGGGACGCAATTATCGGGCCAAGGGGCGAAAATTTGTCGAAGCCTTTTGAAAAACACCATTGCGGAACTGTGCCCGCAAACTTGGGATCCCTCTGTAGGGTTCTTGTCGAGACATCATTGGCAATGGTGTATCCAGCCACGTACTCAAGGACATCTTCAGCTGCGATATCCTTACCTTCCTTACCGATGACGATAGCCTGAAGGGGAATCAGCATGCTACTTGCTTTGGACGTTTGATGCGGTGGGGGATCAACAGACTAATTCGCCCTCGTAGTCAAGTTGGCTGTTTTGTGCGATCTTTGGTATGGGGATGTCACTCTCCCATCCAGTAACAGCTCGACTTGGTTTAATGAAAATTGACGGAGTTGGCGGAGGCGTCTTGCCTGTCTCTGCAACTGCATTCATAAGCTAATTAGTGTGCGCCTTTGAGATCAAGTTACAGGCGAAAAGGCAGTAATCCGATGGCAATTCACAGTTAGAGTACAGGACTTACTGTGGCGGGCATAGTTCAAGCCGACGCAGCGCAGAATTGGAACGTCTTGAGGTTCCAAGGGGCCGAGAAGCTTCTTGATGGCAAGGACGTTTCCTGTTCTCTTGGCGGTAAACAGATCATCGCCCACCAGCTCATGAGCCTTCAGACGCCCCTGTTTGAGAGATTCTAAGAACTCCTGGTTGGGTTCGACAATTAGGTCGCCGAAACATGTTTGGCCCTCGTCGTCGAGGAATCTTACTAATCGAGACCAAGACATAATTTAGTCGTGCAAGAGATATAGAGTGAAAAGAGTCAGCAAGCAACTATATACGCCTTAGCATTGCATCAGCGTG
The DNA here is from genome assembly GCA_012184525.1 of Xenoacremonium recifei. Taxonomy (NCBI): domain Eukaryota; kingdom Fungi; phylum Ascomycota; class Sordariomycetes; order Hypocreales; family Nectriaceae; genus Xenoacremonium; species Xenoacremonium recifei. The sequence goes on from WOFQ01000050.1 coordinate 48,409, forward strand.
GGGCTCGATGGGCAAGGTCCGGAATTGTTGTCTAATTCCGACACTCGTTGGAGACGTTTTAGAGTAAGGAATCTATTATCTAGAGTGGCTGTTGCCTAGAAGTTCGGTAACGTGTTTAAAGTATTCAAAATTGGACAGATTCTTTTCTATTTCCTACGAAAAATGAACTTCATATCTATCTTCATTGGTTTTTCGGTGCTGCTGCAATTGCAGCCTGGCGGGAAAGTTCGTCCACATCAAAGGTAGCAATCGGGCGATCTGCCCATTGAGCAATCTTAGTGACGGTTTCTAATACAGCTTTAACGCACTCCATCGAATTTCCAATCCCCAGCGTAGCCTTGATATGACTCTTAGTCTGACGAGTGGCACCCAGTCCCATAATCGCCGTCGCAACAATCAAGTGTGATTCCTGTACTTCAAAAACTTCCTCGTTAGCTTTGGAGATGAGATAGCCCCAGGTCACAACGGTCGAACATGTGACTAAGAAGAGTGTCAGTGGCGAGGGTCTAGGCTACGAACGGGAACCTGTAACCTACACAGATCCGTGAAATAAGTGTCCATCAAGCCGAAGATGTGCGAGTTTCCAGCACTTTTGTAAATCTTGGCGCGAAGTTCACGCCCTTTCTGCGCATCCTCTTCGTCAACTGTAGCCTTTCGAAGCACTTTTGTGGACGCAAATTCAGAGCCTTTCCGCTGTACAACGCCAATCATTCCATAGCAGGCCGGGATACAGGTAGGTATCCCAAGGTATGGGAAAATTATTGTGATGGCTTCCCTCATACGCAGGAACACTTTCTGAGAGTCGTCTTCAGTGGCGTCGCAAGTAATGTCATCAAAAAAACGCCCAACCACATCTGCGCGGCCGACCGCACAGCACGCCGCAGCCTAGATGCGTTAATACAGAGAGAGATGAGACCGTCAAAGGTGTCTTCTCACGATTATGGCATAGCTCGAACCTTGAACATCAGGACTCGAGTCTGCGAGGTCCAAATCGAGTTTCAAAAAGAACTCTTTGTCGTAAGCCTTGGATCCAGGCTTAACGTTGGTAGAAACATAAGTCTTATCCCAATCGGACAGAAACGAATCGTTATCCCAGTCAGGCATTATTAATGTCTTATAATGTGTCAGAACGCGGCTTTGAGAGACTCGGTGTAATCAATACGGTAGGCTAAAAGTATGACGGCAAATATTGTATGAGTAAGAACTAGTAGCAAGATGTTTGTACACTGTGATGGGGAGAGGCACGATTGCCCCGGAAAACAAATGAATCACTTAACGGAACCCTGCCTAGCTCTGAAGGAGCATTGACTTGTGAATGCTTACAATATTATGCGACAACCGTAAGCGTTCCGATAAATGCTGAGACAGTGCTCGGATATTCCGGCGGTCCTTCCGCTCTCATTCAACACTACCTTGTTAGACCTCCACAACAAAGGCTACACCTAATTCGACCAATCCTTGGATCTTTGCATCTATCCCGTTTCTTTGCTAAATGTTTGCGGTGTAGAGGTGTTTTTCGGAGATTCGACAGTGGATAGAATCCTCTGTAGTTGCCGCAATGAATACATCAGCCACGTTTCGTAACAACCACTTTCTATTGACATTGCGTGAACTCCTCCAGAGCGGGTCGAGATACAATTATAACATATATAGAATGTATAACTACCGGTATTTTCAAAAAGAAATTTCTTCTTCTATTATTATTCAAATAGAGTGGGAAGGTGTAATTTTAATGTAAGAATGGTCATGGTAAACCAGTGATGGGAAGTAATAACATCTTCACTTGAACCTTAACTTAGGCCGCTTATTACGGGCCACTACTTGCATTCATTTGAGAAATCCAAACTCAGCAAAAGGCCTGAATCCCAGTGATTCCTCTCCCGATTATCAAAGCTGTTGATAATTAGATGATATCTTATGACGATATGACTGAACCTTACAATGAATATCCGATTGACCCTCATACGTCTGAGCCACGAATAAGTTTGCTACATGACGTCCTATCTTTCATCAGTTTAAAGGTTCCCAAATGCTCACAGGACAACTTTACCGATGTGGTATTCGTCAGAGACAGCATTCCTGAGACCGTTAGTTTGGTATGTCATTGCATAGGCTTGAATTATGAAGAAAGTCGTACCCTCCAAAAACCTCCTGCAGCCTAATACTGATCAGCATTCAAACCTAGCAAAGGCTGTCAACGAGCTCTTACGTGCGTGCACCGACTAAGGCCCTATCGCAATTCTGTCTCTTGATGATAGAGATCATGTCTGGTACGGCGGCTCCTTGGTCCTTCAGCCTGCCAACCTGAATAGCGGCCAACGTACCGAATGCTGCATCTGTCACGGCGTCGCTGAGCTTCTTTTGTATCAGTTGATACTTGGCTAGTGGGCTCTTGAACTGTTTTCTGTCGAGTGCATAAGTCCTGGCTCGGTCGATGCAGTCTTCCAAGGCGCCCATCGTGCCGAAAGCAATGCCATAACGAGCAGAGTTGAGACAACTGAATGGTCCCCGAAGGCCTTCGACCTCAAGTATGTTTTCCTTTGGAACAGGGCAATCGTCCAGCTGTATCATTCCGGTGATAGAAGCTCGCAAGCCGCTCTTATGCTTGATGGCTGGCGTTTCTAATGTTCCCGGCGGGCATTGATGTCGCTCCACTAGAAAGCCTTTGATCTTACCAGTCTCCTGCATTTTCGCCCAGACCACCAACAAATGAGCAATTGGAGAGTTGGTGATCCAGGTCTTTGCTCCAGAGAGCAAGTAATAACCAGGCTTCGTGGGGTGAGGTCGGGCTGTTGTCTCCATAGATCCTGGGTCCGATCCATGATTTGGCTCAGTCAAACCGAAGCACCCAATCATAGTCCCTTGACCGAGTTGTGGTAGGAATCTGTCCTTTTGTTCCTCGGTGCCATGTTCGTAGATCGGACCCATCACGAGAGAGCTTTGCACTGACATTCCGGATCGATAACCAGAATCCACACGCTCAACCTCCTTTGCAATCAATCCAGAAGCGACGCTACTCACTCCCGCACAGCCGTGGCTTGGGATTGTCGCTCCGAGTAGTCCCAGCTCACCCATTTCTCTCAAGATCTTGGGATCATAGTCCTCATTGCGATATGCGTCTTGTTTGCGCTCTGTAAGTCATCTTGTAAAATACGGGTGGATGGGTGTAGAGCTTACCAAGGACACGAGGTAGCAGTCGCTCCTGGCAGTATTGGCGCGCTGTTTCCTGAATGTCCAGCTCATCCTGTGTAAGGAGACTTGCAGATGCAAGAGGATCCTGCCATTGGAAGCTCGAACTCGACACGTAACGGCGAGATACTCCCAGGACTTTCGTAATGCTGCCGGGCTGCGGCAAACGCCGTACTGCCGAAAGACTCATGTCGGTCACTGTTGTGTCGGCTGAACCTGAAATTGGGGGACAAAGAGAGGAGTTCTGGAGTTCAAGGCGCAGCAAACAACGAAAAAGAAATAGACTTGCAAACTCGATACCCCTGTCTGGCAACGCGCTGACCCATACAATTACTGGCACACACTTGATTGCATATTAGGCACAGCAAGACGGATGCTTCACCAGGAACATTGGCTCCCTACGGAAAGCCCCTTGGCGTCCCGTTGTCCCACACAGAGGCCATTGCATAGTCCCGCAGAACACGGAATTGACAAAGTTCCGAATGCTGGAATACCCGCTTCCCGCTCTTGAGCAGCTGGCGCCGGCTGGTAGTTTCTATGATACGTAAAAAATTTCACGCAGGGCTCTGCTTCATGATAGGTGGTCTCATGAGATGCACGTAAAATCAGCTTAGGTAATGGTATTTCGTCCATGTTGCAAATTATTACACGACTACCATTCTTTGAACTACCCTTTTCTAGCATTGCACTTTCTTCGAGAGTTGATACTGTTCAAGAAGCGCTTTTCCGTAGTCGTTGCCATTCGGAGTTCTCACCAGCGTATGAATGTGAAAGGGAAGAGGCTCCTTATTGTCCAGAAATACACCTGAGTGATGATCAAACTCAACCATCGTAACCGGAGAATGCACCTTATAATAAAATGCGTCTCCATCTTTGAATCCCCCGATCCAGCAAAAGTACGTTTCTTCCCAGTGTGTTTTGATCTCTTCCATTCGAGCAGCCAGCGCTTTTGCGGGAAGGAAGTCAAGACTCAACAGGACAAGTTTAGTAACTAAGTCCTGTTGAGCTTCGGAGAACTCGGTCACTCTCATGCCTTCATACGGTACAAGGCGGTTGTCTTGAAAGGCGCCGCCCAGGTGTCGCTGGTCAGCACGATGATGCCGCCACTCAGGATACTCATCTCCGCTCAGCTTCTGATAGATCTGCACGCGTTTCTGGGTATCAGGGTCCATGGATTGTATCAATTGAAGCCCCGTCCGCTCTTGATCAATGAAAAGCTCTGTGCCTTTGTCGGGGCCCTCGTCAATGACGTTGGGCTCGGCACCCATGAAAACTGGTGAGATCACCATCTGCTTTCCGGCGACAAAACAATTCATGCAAAGGTGGTGGCCAAAGAGCTGCCAGCCCCATACTTGGTCCATTGCTGGCGTGCCAAAAATTGAAATGTTGTAAGATCTCTCGTTCATGACCTTTTCACCGCCTACAACTTCGCCCAGAAATCGATTGACTTTCATGCAACCACTTGCTTTCTCATAACCAGAAGGGGACAGACTTGCTCGTAAAAGAGCATGAACAGCCAAGACCAATTCCTCTGACGTCTCTTCGAGGCGAATGCCATGTCTGAAATAATAGATCTCTGGGTTGATCCAACTGCGCCACTCCGGAGCATCTATCGGTCGGAGGATGGCCTTTCTTTCTTCTGGAGAGGCAGCGTCGATGACAGCTTGAGCCGCGTTAACCATCTCTGCTGCTGGGGCTCCCAGATCTTCGCCTTCGCTAGCCAGACGGTAAAGGCCGGTGCTCACTTCGCCATCTACAGTAATACCCTTATACGGTTCGTTGTATAGGTCCTCCCATCTCTTCATCCAACCGATCATAAATGGTTCGGCACAGCGCAAATTAGCCCATTGGTAGGTGTCTGATGCGGCGAGCTCTTTGCTCCTGTTGGTGTCCTTTGACGGGATGTACTTTCGAAAATCTGAAATTTGGCTGGTTGAACCCATTGTGCATAGTTTCTCGCGATTGCCGATGCGAGACTGCCGAGCAAGATTGCGTAGGTGCGAGTACTTCTTTTCAGCCAGAGTTGACGGAAATGAATTCCGGCACGAACTCAGGCATTAATAGATGCGCCAGCACGCCAAGTGGCTTTCCGGCAATTAGTTCGGGCTCATAGGCCTGGCTCCGTTGCTGTAGCGGGGAGCATTTGGTTGGTAAAGTGATTCCCGTCCGACAGCAGGACTTCACAAAGAAAAATGGCCTGATTCTTGTCAAGATGAGTCGGAGCAATATTAAGATAATTACATCGATCAATTGACAGATCCATATAATCCGGAATTTCCGCGCTTATGACTCCCAGTGAATTGGCGGTTAAGGCAGTCAAGCTTCCAACAACACCACAGGAGTAACAGTTACTTATCAAAAGAGAATTGATGGCAGTCCACAGTATTGCTGTAAAATCTCCATACTCGTGTACTAGCCCGTCGGCTCCAGGAGATACTCGGCTGGAACAATTACTGCATTCATTTCACTGCTTTTTTATATGCCGCAACTCAACCCCTCCAATACTTTAACTAGTACAAACAAAACATGAATTGATAGCCGATCTCCAACAGATAAATTATTGAAGCTCGGCGTGGTATCTTCCCTAGTTGAATGTACCCTTGATCGGACCAGCTTTCAGGCGAAGAATATGGCCATATCGGTGCGTAATACCAATCAAGATCAGGCTAAACGCAACAACGGCAGCCTGCGTTCCAAAACTTGCATCATACCCTACTTTGTCTCCCCAAGGTTGCTGGAAATATCCAACGCTGAATCCACCCATCGCTCGAGCGATGTTTGTCCAGCCAGCAACCTCTGCCGGCGCAGCAGGATATGAGTCCAAAACATACGTAGTCACAGCGACCGAGGTCACCATAATTCCGAACGCATGCATACCCCATCCGACCACAACTGCGGCAACCGAGAGGTGGTGATGGAGAGCCTGACCCAGGAGAATGAGTCCCGCCATCATGGCAACAGCCGACACATACACAGCTATCAAGCGGACTTCAGGCTCAAACACGCCCTTGTGCTTCCGCACATAGCGTTGAGCGAGGTAGTCGTTGAAAAAGTGTCCAACAGCCTCACCCAAGAGGATGCCGACCATGGGGGAAAAGTAAAGAAATCCGACTCCATTGTAAGAGTAGCCGTAGCCACCAATTTCTACGGGTAACGCAAACAGAATTGCGGTGGAGATATTGATACCAATGGACCATGCAAAGCAGAGTAGGCTAAGAATCATCAGTGATCATGATGCCACAAGAGGAGGCAGACGTACTATGCAAATAGAACGAGAAGGATAACTGGTTTCGTCACCGTCGAGAAGAATCTCTTGAAGGAGAAGACAGCAGTCTCGTAGTAGGTTCGGTGGTATTTGAGTTGCCAGACTCCTGTTAGCCGGCCGAGTCGGGCCCCGATGCCCTTTCCCCGTGGAGGTTGTTCCGCAGTAGTGATCTCACGGTTATACCAGGTTTCGTCGAGAAACAGAATAACGAGCACGAGATCTATGGCAACCACTCCGAAGCTGACCCAGAAGGCATCACGCCAGTCGTTGGTCCCCCCGAGAACGAAATTCCCGAGGCAAGGGCCAAGGTATGGAGATGTGATGTAGAAAACTGCCCACAGACCAATCTTTCTCGCTCGTTCGTGGAAGAAGTACATGTCTTTGAGCAGAGCGACGGCTATCGTCTGACCGCAAGTCAGGAAAAGTCCCGTCAAAGCTCTCATGGCGTAGAAGCAGGAGAATGTGGGAGAGAGCGTTGCAGCTAGCGTGAAGATGAGGCCGAAAAATGTAGCCCAGAACAGCGTTGGCGCTCGTCCCACAAAGGAGGTCATTGGAACCCAAATCAGGCCTCCCAGCGCCCTGTGAAAAGTCCAAGAATCAGTATACTCTTCGTGGTACACATAGGAATGCCTTCTTATGAGGTCAAACTCACATCATGAGGACATTGATACTGTTTGTCTGATTTATCTCGTTGGTGCTCTTGTGCCATTCTGTAGCTTGTAGAATGATCGGGGCGCTTCCAACAGCGGATGTGAAGTCCGCAGTAAGGGCAGCCCAAGCTACAGTGATAAGGATCAGAGTTTTCTTTGTGGAAGACCAGTTCAGCGGATCGTCAGGGTTGTCGGTAGGCTGGGGCAACAAAACGGTCTGAGGGAACACATCGTCAGGATATTGCCATCTAAAATACCACTATAGCATAGAATCTTACATGTCCGTCTTTCGCCAGTCGAAGAGACGTCTCACCGGGCCGTTCAACGCTCAGGATAACTCCAGCCTCGGCGCGAGCGTCAGGCGGGAACGCTTCAACAGTCGGATGCTTCTCCATCCTCTCGCTGAAGGAGGCATGATCAGCCTCCGGTTTGGTCTCCGTTGCAGCCATGTCGCTTTTCAGAGTGCCGATGAAAGAAGGCCAAGTTTGTAAGTTTTCTGACGTACGTCGTGAGCCTCCACGCTCCAGGGCAAACTCGAGAGATGCGAAGGGATTCATATACAAGTTGACGGAATTTGGCTTACAACGTATAAGCTAGCGTCAAACTACATGCGAAGGAGTTACAAGATTGGTAAATCTGGGGTCCCCATGGGGTTGGGTTCATCAAACCCACCTGGATCTCGACTCCTGGGGGCCTCTCCGGAATTTCCGTACTCGTTCCGGGTTCGGTAATTGTTCCGGTGAGTCTGGACGGCAGTGCTCGTACCCCTCACTTGGCCCCTGGACTATCAAGGACGCTTACTTCGGCTAAGAACTTTAGAGCAAGTCGAGACTCTTCTGGCTTCAAACGATCTGGCAGCGAGGGAGACTTGGATCATCCCTACAGTACGTCGTAAGAGCACAGGCATTTGCCACGTTGAAAATACAGTTTGTGCTTGGATCTATACGGCTATGCTGCACCTGGATCGTTATTCCGTGGGAAATTGTCTGGTTTGAGCTTGAAAGAGAAAGACGAAAACGTGAGTGGAGGCAGCTCAGTCATTAGAATGACATCTAAATTCTAAACTTTGCTTAATTTTTGCAAGGCAGGATATGTAGAATTTATTCTAGTAAACCAATTATCCCCTACTTCATCCTTCTACTACGCTGTAGATACTTGAATGCCGTTCGGTTGGTGCCAATCAACTTCCTTCTTTCCTAGCACAGCATCTTCTGGGTGCGGGAGCAATTTGTTAGACCTCTTCTGGGCCTCCATCGCGGCTCGCCAGGTATCAGAACGCGGCAACACACCCGCATTCTCAAAAGCCCGGAAGGTTTCGACAAAGGTGTCAAAAGTATCATCAAACCGCGTCCATCCAAACTTTCGGGCCTTAGACACACTGCCGATAGTAGGCCAGGCTTTGCCCATGGCCCAATCGAAGAAGTCCCAAGTGCCCCATTCGAAAGCTTGAGGGTCACCACCGTACTTCCCAGTCAAGGTCTTCCATACTTCCTGTTTATCCTTGCACCAATCTGTCATTAGGAAGTTGTTGGCCATACGTTTCTGATCGCCCTTGGCTACCCAATCCTCATCCTTCATATCAGGGATCTAGATTCTTTTAGCAAGGAATACGTGACAAGTTTCTGGTTGCGATAACTCACATCAATTCCAAAGTAGGCCCCTAGTCTACGCCAGAAGTACTTCCAGACAAAGACGTCCCCGTTGGTGTGGTTGAACGCCTCATTCTTGGTGTGGTCATGCGTTCCGGCCCAAACGCTCAAATCGGCCAAGCTCGGGGCATACGAGCAGTCATCCACGCAATGGTAGAAAAATTCGTTGCCTGGGAAAAGGGGAACCTTGCCCATCTCTCGACAGCACAGCATATAGATGGCCATCGTCAAAGCTGAAGACATGCCGTTGCCTATTCTTGTGTCAAAAAAATATTAGTAAGGGGATAGTAGATGAAACGAACCAGATGGTGTGAACCCAATAATGGCATGAGGGCGGATGATGTTCCAGGACCAAGAACGCTTAGCAGCTAGGCTAAACATGAAGTCCTCCTGGGGGTAGTAGAAGTTCTCTCCGCGGTCATCATATCGCTCAATGCCTTCATGAACTGGCACCTCAATCGGACCGAGGTGAACACCGTAATGCTTGCCACCCGTCTGCAAGATGATGCGCTGCAATGTGTTGGCTGCAACAGTATCGATTGCAACCAGGAAGTTGTGGAACAGAGGCACATTGTACTCTCTCAGCTTGGCAAAGTCGGCGGTATGGACATATGAGGCGAAGAAGGCGTGCGTGACATCACTGCACAGATCCCTCATGCTGTCAACCAACTCCTCGACGGGCTTCAAGAAGTCCAGTGCAATGAATCTTATACGATGATCTTGCCAGAAGCTGTGCGTTGGCACACGCCTCGACGTAATGACGATTTTAGACCTGGCCACATCAGCATGCTGGTTCAGCTGCTAAGTGTAACTGGCTTACCATTCAGACTCGGGTTGTCGAATCAGATTTTCAACAAGGGCATTTCCACTGATGCCATTGACGCCTGTGATGAAGGCGACCTTTCCACGTGGGGGAGCCATTATGGGATGGGGATAGGGAGATGTGAAATTCTGCAAGGCAAGATGAGCTGGTGTGATGACTAGTAAACTTGTCAGTATCTAGCCTGCTTTATGTCTTTCTAATCTTCTCTTATTGAATGCCTCCGATTCCGACCCCGCGTTTCATCACCTGCGCATCTACTCAGCCGTTCCTAATTGGGGTTCCAACGGGAGTTGGGGTGAGATATTCCGGAGGGGAGCCAGATACAGTAGCCACCGTTCCGCCACGCCCGGAAACTGATCCGGGCGCTGCATCTTTCAGCGTGTAAAGCAACAAAATGGTTATTCATCCACGGCTTATGTCGGAAATGCGCTCGTTCACTACGCGTAGAGACTTCCTAAACTATTGATCAACTCCCAAGAACCACCTTGATTGAGGATCCCCAGGAAGAAGCCGCCTAATGCTGCAGTTCTGTAGCAAAATCTGGGGAAAATCTGGAGTCAATCCCCCAATGGAAAATGGCTGCCAACAGCACGGTATTTCCGAAGGGAGCCCCGTATATCTCAAGGATCCAACCCAAACATCCCGCTGCTCCGCAACTTTCAGCGATCCTTACGTGAACGATGCCGTCCAAAACATCGACTGACATTACCGCGCCAGCTTTTGAAGAGCTGCCTCTTCGTAAGGGCGATCCCGAATATTCAGCATGGGGACTCTGGGGCAAAGATGATCATTTGGGGACTTTGGTAACGATCACGCCGCGAAAGGGCTGCTTGGCAATTGATGCTAATTCTCAGTAAAGAACTGGCTTTCTCCGTCTGTTGTAAAGGATGCCGTTTCAGAGATTCGTGGGGGCAATCGATTCAGTCTCAAGTACGCGCGATAAATCTACAACTTCATAGCACCGTTCTTACTGGTAAATCTAGTTGGTGTTTAAGTCATCCCAAAACTCCCGCATTTGGCAGGCACAAACACGACTTTACGCATTCAATTGTCGGCGATGGACATGTGCTTGATGATATGGTAAGTTTTTGTGCAGCACAGTTGCGCGTACTCGTCAGAGTGCTGATTTCCGAGCAACAGGTCACCTTCAACACACAACGAAGCACACAGTGGGATGGCCTTCGGCATTTCGCCTACCAAAAAGAACAACTCTTCTATAATGGCACCACCCGCGAAGAGATTGTTGCCAGTGAAGAAGGAAACTTAGGCATCCATTGGTGGCACAAGGTGGGATGCATCGCGGGTAGAGGCTTTCTCCTCGACTACTGCGCATATGCAGAAGCCATGGGCGAGAAGTACGATGCTTCTCAACCCCACGGAATTCCTTTCGATGGCTTAATGGCATGTCTAGAGTGGCAACAGAAACAATCCGGTGAAGAGTTGAAGCCAAGATTAGGAGATATCCTCCTAGTCCGAACAGGGTTCTCTGCGCGATATCATCAGCTCAACGAGGACCAAGAGCGAGCTATCGGTGAGGCCTGGCCACCAGCATCTTGTGGGGTGCAGCAAGATGTCAGAATGCTCAGATGGCTTTGGGAGAACCACTTTGCAGCGGTCGGCGGTGATGCCCCCGGGTGGGAGGTATTTCCGACTGAAGCCAGTGCTGGTTTCTTCTATCACGAAGTTTTGATAGCCGGCTGGGGTTGTCCGATAGCAGAACTGCTATGGTTAGAGGACTTATCGAAGTGGTGCCAGACCGAAAAGCGCTGGACATTCTTCCTGACTTCCAGTCCGTTGAATATCCACGGCGGAGTGGCTAGTCCTGCTAACATGATGGTTTTAACTTAAGCCGAGTTTTTTAAGTAGTCCATAACGCAATGATAGTTGTATTCAAAAGTTAATAGCACCACCTTAAGGCTTAGGATTATGATAGGGATCTCGTTGATTCAAACTTCATAGCTCTAAATTGCATGCTTCATGCTTCAACGCGATGGTCTAAAAGCTGCATTTTCACGGCGAGCTCCGCGTAAAATACGGCCTTTGTTTCTTTCCGTCACAATTTTGACCAAGTTGAAAGAATTGTCATCTATCAGTTGGAGTGAACTGATCAACACTAACTACTCGGATATCATGTTCCCTGTGGTGTCCAATGTGGCCCCGTGTGGGTTTTCGGAGGCACTGAAGCAGAGACGCTCAAGTTCCGTGCAAATTCCGTAGCCGATTCCGCCGCATTTCAACGGTCACAGCATAACCAATCACCTGAAGTATAATAGTTGTAGTCTACTAGTAGGAATGATGTAGACTTGGTTTTGCAAACCCGGTTAACTTTGGTCTGTTGAAACCAAGTCCCTTCACGTTCAAGTATAGGAACCGACACCATGATCCTAGATTTCGTTTCTGTTGAACACCCCGTTCGTACGGGTGTTCTTCTTTTGCTATTTAGCGCTCTCTTTTATCTGCTCCGGAACAAGTATGGGAACGGTCTCAATCGAGTTCCAGGACCGTGGCTCGCCGGGTTCACAGACCTATGGCGGCTCTTCCTTGTCCGACGACACAATTCTCAGGAAGAACATATCAAGTTGCACGAGAAATATGGCCCAATCTTTAGAGTTGGGCCTCGAGCAGTCTCTTTCTCGGATCCTGAGGCCGTGAAGACTGTATACAGTGCTAGTTCAGGCTATCACAAGGTAAATCCGAGAGTGCAATCTGTAATTGAGTTGAGTGCATAAGATCACTGATACCTAGTGCTTTAGTCGGCCTTCTACCCGGTGCAACAAGTCCTCGCCAAAGGAAATCGTCTCGAAACGATGTTCAACACAGCCAACGAGCAGTATCATGCGAAACTTCGCAGGTCTGTTTCCAGTGCATACGCCATGAGCACTTTGGTCAATTTCGAGCCTTTTGTGGACTCGACCTCAACCGAGTTCTTGAAGCAACTCAAAAAGCGGTTTGCCAACCGACCAGGAGATGATGGGATCTGTGATTTTGGAGCTTGGTTGCAGTACTATGCATTCGATGTGATTGGCGAGTTGACATATTCCAAGAGGCTTGGCTTCGTGGAGACCGGTGCGGACGTCGACCACATCATCAGAGACCTAGAAAGCTTTCTCGATTATGTCGTTTGGGTGAGCTTTATAGTTTGACACGGCTGTGAACAACTTACTGACCTAACCTTGTGCAGGTTGGCCAAATGCCCTTCCTCGACCGCTTCCTTGTCAAGAACCCGATCAAAATCTGGATGGCGCGGCACGGGCTGCTCAAGACGAGCTCACCAGTAGCGGAGTTTGCGAGAAAGCACATAAACGAACGCCAGATGAACGAGAAAGCCGATCCCGAAAGCCAGGTTCCCAAGACCCAGCGAAGAGACTTCCTGAACCGTTTCAGAGAGGCTCGAGTCAAGGACCCCGATTTTATATCTGAGCAGCTCGTTCTCGCCCTCACTGTTGCCAATATGTTTGCGGGTTCTGATACGACCGGGATCACAATGCGAGCTGTCTTCTACTATCTGCTCAAGAATCCATTCAAGATGGAGAAGTTGATGGATGAGATCCGTGAGCAAGAACAGAATGGGGGTTTTACCAGAGAAGACGCCCTCGTGCGATGGGACGAAGTCAGAGAATTGCCGTATTTGAGCGCCGTGATCAACGAGGCCTTGCGATGCCACCCTGCTGTCGGCCTGACTCTAGAACGTATTGTTCCAAGAGATGGCATCACGATCTCGGGCCACCACATCCAACCAGGAACAATTGTTGGTTGTTCTGCCTGGGTTCTCCATCGCAACACCGACATCTTTGGTGCAGACGCCTCGGAATTCCGTCCTGAGAGATGGATCGAAGCCACCCCAGAGCAACGCCGAAAGATGGGGAACTTTCTATTTTCTTTCGGAGCAGGAGCGAGAACTTGTATCGGTAAAAACATATCTTTGCTTGAGTTATACAAGCTTGTGCCAGCTGTGTTGAGAACATTCGAGGTAAGTTGCGACGACAGTCCGAAATAGGTAATCTGATGGCTAACACTAGTATAGCTGGAGCTAGTACATCCTGACCAGCCTTGGAAACTTCACAACTCGTGGTTTGTTAGGCAGAGGGGGTTTGAAATACGGCTGAAAGATAGGAAAACAGGTGAAAACAAGGCCACTGTCGCCTAAAGCCTAAATAGAAGACGCAGTTCTCTCCAGAAAACCGAACCCCTCGATGGAAGTACATAGAGACCACATGGTGAAAAGGTGCATAGCAGTAATAAGCACTCTTCTTATTTAGCTCTCCTCCATCCCGCAAATGAACGCTTAACCACCTTTGCATCGCGTGAACTATCCCGAACCAAATTAAAAAGCACTTATGGGTATGGTTGCTCTACACTCCATCTACTCTTTCAGGGCAACTAGTCTATAAAAGACTTGCCTATTATCAGTTCCCGGACAAATCCATATCCAAAATCGAAGGGTTATACAACAATGAGGTATCAAGATCCCCGCCAAGGTCGATCACGCCATTCAACCCCAGGGAGCCCATCTTAAAGTTGCCAAAATCGCGGTCCGTCAGTGCATCATTTCCTCTAAAGTTTCTTGACCTTGAATCAGTTCCCGGGGTTGAGAACCTCTCTCCACCATTGACCATGATCTCAAAGTCGAAGTCTGACATGAGGCAGCTAATCCGATCATCGATGGGTGGTGGTTCTGCCATCCATGATGTGGCTAAAACGTCGTCTCTGACTCCCTTCGGGCTAGACCTATCCCCATGGGCGTAAAACAGGCCTTCAGGTCTCTGCTCCTTGTAGCCTCTTCCATGATCGTTTCGGAGGCTGTTCATTGCGCAAGGATCCATGATTGACTGCCCAACATCTTGTCGAACTTGCAAAGCTTCCTGTTCATCGGAACGCGGCGTAAGTTGTTGATGAGGGGCAGAGTAAGAATGCGGGCTAATTGATTCATGTTGTTGCTGTTGCCGTAGAGTTTGGATCGCCGTATCACGGTTCAGTATACGCTGCACCAATCGATCCAGTCTCGATACCAGCCGCACCATCTTTCCAGAAGTCCAAATCTTGTGGCAGTACATGTTCAGACACTGCAACGATGACACAAGCAGATCGCCGTATCGGCGCTTGAAGCATGGCTCTCTCGAGACAAGACCAATCATGACCATGGTGCAGCTGGCGACATAGTGATTCAGCGCAAAGGAGTATTTGATAACTTCATCAAGAATCTTCTCCTGCCTAGCAAGGATCTCTGCAGCAATACTTGCGCATGCCGTTGCAGACTCAAATTCCTCGTCTTCGCCATGAGAAGACTTTGGATTATGAGTAAAAGGCTTTCGAATAAGGACGCGAAGATAGGTACAGCACTTGATAATTGTCAGTTTTAGGGAATCCTGCGACCGATCTCCTGTGGTATACTCACGGTGAGCAGAGTAAATGTCTGTTTGACTAACCAACGAGGTTTCATGCTGAACTGCACGTCGTACGGGATCTTTGGGTCGTAACTTAAGTCTTCTGGAACCGTATCCAGTATCTTGCACAGAGTCATATCGACATACTCCATCATGGTATGCGAGGACGTATTAGAGGCCTTGATACCGTAGAGAATATCCCAGGCTTTCCCTGCCGCTCGTGAGTATCGAACAAGAGCCATCAGGTATGGAATCGCCGATTTTGGCGAATCTCTAGCGGTCTCCTCGGCGGCCTCTTGACGCAACTCAGCAAGCGTCTCGCTGCGTGTGGCGTAACGGACCATCCAATCTTCGCTGAGGTCTAGGGGCAACGCAGTATCTACGTTGCTGTCTTGTATGAGGAATGGTTGACCAGATTCCACTGCTATTCGACGATCCAGTGCATATATCACCCACCATACTCGGCAGTATAGCTGATGCTGAAATGCAGGCAGATTTTCGAAGTTTCTCTGGCGGTGCAAGCCCATGCTGTGTGCCATAGAGACGAGGATCGCCATAACTCGAGCTGCTTGTTGGTTCGCATCGAGCCGGAAGAGGTACTCAACCTAGACCGAGTCAGTATACACAACGTTCCGGTTTTAATGGAGATCTGTATGCTTCAACTCACTCTCGCAATCAAGACCTGCAACATTTCTACTGATCTTGTGGCTGCATGGCTGGTCTCCATAACATCTTGAAGAAGTTCCATCCCCACGCTATATAAGCTCCAACCAGACGAACGTAGACCAGTGGGATCATTCATCCTTGACGAATTGCAGCAGCGACCGAGAGCTAGGCAAAGAAAGAAGAGCGCTACGGAGATGCGCTTATGTTCTCGTTCTGCCAGGGTCAACAATGGCCAACGGCAAGGGTACTCCCACAGCTCATTGAAAGTCTCGCAGAGAGATGGCGTATGAAGACAAGGGTAGATGGGATGAACTTCTTCCAGGTAGGCTTGAAGGTCGCATTGCCATTGTTGCTTGTCTACGACGACGTCGTGGTCCGCGAGCATTTTCTGTAGCCATGGCGCGATCATCTCTGCCGACTCAAGAAGTACGGGGCCGTGAATGGACGACCCGGGGGACGTGGTTTCAAGAGGAACTGCAGATATCGGGTCTTCATCCGCATCTTCGAAAATCGGTGTGATGGAAACTTCTCCCGCGAACGTCTGGCTCTCTAACTCCAAGGTTCTTTGGATATCGGCGTCAGACTTTGAGTTGGCGGGGTCTTCATCAGATGGGCGCCGGTGAAACCGCGGTGGTTGAGTTCTCTCGGAGCTGGACTGGTTGATCTTTCGCAGCTCTCGCTCGACTGTGGCTAGACGAGAAAGAACTTGGTCACTGAGTGCGCTGTGGAATCAAAACGAGTCAGTCAATTGACTTCTTAGTTCGTGATGACGGAAAGCGGAAATTGCAGTGAAACAGCGCACCTGTAGGAGGACTGCGGAGAATTGCCCGCTCCCCGTTCTGGATCCTGGCGATGCTGGCCACGGGCTCTCGAGGTTGATGTGCAGATTCGATGTTTCGCAGCACATGGTGCGCATGGATCTCCGCCATCGCACTAGGAAGCGTCAGAGATCTATCTTGATCAAATCGTTGGTCAAACTCACTTTGATCTTCCTGTGCTGGCAAGACGTGCTATCACAGTTATGTTAGGATCTTCAAACCAGGGTATTACTGTGAGGTAGGCAAAGGTCGCATCTAAACATACCAAGCTCTGGAGATATACTTTGCCCTCTTGGCCTTTTTTGTTGGGCGCGCCGAAGAATCTGCATCTGCGCCCTCGGTCTGTTCGGCGTGCTGGCCGTCCTCGTCCTCGTTTGCCCTAGATGAAGGGAAGTCTTGGTTCGTTGAGTCCCTTTTGCCATTGCGTCCGTCTTCGACATCCCGCATGCGATCGTCTGAACTCATTTCGACGGCGATAGACCCAGAGGATCAATTCAATATCGTGAAATGAGCAAGAACAGAGATGGTAAACAGGGAGAGTCATTCATCCCCAGTAGTTCACAAAAGCCAGAGATAGACCGAGCCAAGCTGGGTCAAACCCCGCAGTCTAGGACGCAATGGCACTGAATTCCCCAGGCTCGCCCCCGCAAACCCCGACTTGGCCGGCCTGGATCTTTCAGGGGAGACTATCCCGTGAACAGCACTAGTTGCAACGGGTCGGGGTAAGATTCCACGGAATGCTCGACGGAAATTCCGGAAAGTCTGGCCAAATCAGGTAGAAGGTGATTGTCAACCCCGGGTGTGGCAAACCCAATGACATCCTTCGGCATTCGGAAAGATCTTGGGTGACGAGTAGCAGACCAGGCGATTTCTCCTCAGCTTGCTCTCATACTCCTACCCATGGGACTGGTTAGAAACATTGAGAATCAATACCCATGATGGCGAAACAATGCCGGCTCAGTCAGTGATGGGTCCCGCTCTACATGATTGCCTATAGAAATGAAGATTCATTATTTTCCCACCATCTTTCCGTCAGATCCAGAAGAGTCTTCAGCCTTGATTCCAATCCCCAATCTCTAGCACCTAATGTGCTCCTTTCCCTAGCTAAACGTCCTATCTTTTGCTGAACGCGAACGTGAAGCCATCCACTTTGCTTCAGGGTAGGATGCCAAGCATGAAAGCCGTCGCGATCCTAAGCTACTTACCCTCAACCAACTAGGGCTCAGGCTTTCCTTCTCCCATGTTCCATTGCCCACAACTCAGTGCGTGTAGTCAAATTGTAGATGCAGGCCCTCAACATGTCGTGGTAGGCCTATGTTTTTCCAGAACTTTGTAGTTACAAGACCGGATGGCGTAGGTCCAATGGCTTCCCCGGCATTCGGGTGAAACAGCATGCCTTTGAAGTAGGCTGGCACTGTTGAGCTGCTCTGAACGTTCCCGTTGCCCGTCTCCGCTGCAATCAACAACTGTGCGTCGCCTTTAACAACGAACACTTCACAACCGGCAGTCACTCCTGTAGATCCAATTATAGTTGCCGAAGAACCGTTCTCACCGCTCGTTTTTTTTACTTGAAGCTAGGTCGCATGTGACGATGGAGAACTCATTAGCCAGCTCGGCGAATCTCTTCTGTAGCATCCAAGCAGTTACAGCAGCAATCCGCGAAGCATCAACTGTCGGATCCGAGAGACCACCGGTCACTGGTTCTTCGAAACGGGTAGAAGTATTAAACGAAAGACTTCGCATAAGAACTGTGGCAATGCGAAAAGCACGCGGCTTCAAGTCTTTACTGATCCCCAGCCCATCGCAAATAACATCTTCTGTGGCGGTGACCAATAGAGGATCTACGAGATCCAGGGCGAGGCGACGAACAATTTCGGGAGCGCGAAAGTATATAGTCCTTTCAGCGTCAGACTCGGGTTCTCTGCCATGAGCATAGATGGCCTTCGCCTGTGTGAGGAAGTCTTCAAGAGGCTGGGTTCGAGAGACCATCCCTACTCGTATTGCGGGAATGCTCAAAATACCACCAGAGCATTCCATTGGCTCAGAGTTGGCGCTCAGTCGCTCTTTGAGACGCGTCAAAACAAAAGGAGGCATATCATTCACCTTGAAGCCAATCCGATCGTTTCCAAGAGGTGGTCGAATGGCATAGAGCCAAGAAAGACGCCCGTTTCTCACCAATTCAGATACCACGTTCTGCAGCGCTTCCTCTGCGCTATGGTTCGTATCATACTGAATCTTCTTCAAACGCAGAATACCACAAAGCGCGTAGAAGCGATCGCACGGGACGGTTGCTTCCAGGGCCGACGCAAGCTGGAGCACGTTGGCATCGCAGAGCTCATACATTTGTGCCTCACCATAATTCTGGCGAAGATACCAAAGTCTGCGACACCAGTTTGCAAACTCTCCAAGCCATGTCTCTGACGGGTGACGGTAGAACAGAGCGGCAGCAAGAGTGCCTGCGTCGGCAAGGCTCATGAATCCGTCCTCCCCCCAGCTGATCAGATAGTTCTCAGACAGCAAAATTTCCTGTAGAATCCACGCTCTCTTGCGCCATGTGCTCTCCGTAAACGTTTTAAGCGTTTGAAGACAAGACCGTTCGTCGGCGGGACTAAGATCCTGAAGAGCAGTACAACTCTGGCTCAAGAGACAGTTGTGCGGGGCAAGAAGCTCGTCTATGGAATTCAGCTTGTCTTTGAATCGACACGAAAGACATTCTACAGCCTTTCCGATTGATGAAAGGGATTGCCTGGCTAAAAGAACCGTGCATCGCGCCTCTGAGTAGACTTCGTCCATCTTGGGGACCCAGTAGCTCTTGTCCGAGACTGAGTCTTGGTCAATACATTTGCAGTCAATCCAGCACTTTGTAACAGCCCAAGTATGCTTTCTCAGCCCGGCTGGGGCGTTTGCTCCAACGACGGCCATGAGTCGAGGACGCAACGCATCCCAATTGGGGAGTCTGTCGGAAGGATCATCTTTCCAATCGCTCCAGACGTACGATATGGCGACGTGGCGTCTCAGACCGCTGGAGAGGTAGCCGTGCCGATCAAAACGCCGATGGAACTTCTCGGTTGTAGGATCAATCAAGGCGAAACTCGAGTGCGAACTAGAAAACAGAGGCTTTGGGAGAGTAGCCGCCATATCTACGCGACTGATACGTAGACTTAAAGATAAACCAGCACGGCAACCAGAGAATAGAGCCTTCCAGAAGACAAACTCGGTGAGGCCGGTCTCCGGTAAAAACCGCATTATCAATTCTCAGAAGAAAATCAGCGCGCTGACTCGTCATGTTAAGGCTGAGCTAGCCGCTAGTCTTGTCACAGGGCGCGTCAAAGTCGACAAGGGAACAAGCTAATTCGTGTCGGGAAGGTCTAGCGATGGCCTGTCAGCGACTGGAAATTTTGAACATCTGCATTGTCGCTGATTCACGCTGCAAAACTTTCATATATAAGAGACGCCGAAGAGCCCAAGCAAGACTCAACCAGACCGCAGCCAAAACAAGAGGATCATTCGATACAATTTCAAGTTGCAGAAAAAAACACAGACGACTTTTCAGTTATCCAGAATCACCCCCACCATGATTCTCACCAGCCTCACTTTCCGCAAGGCCACCCCTGCAGATCTCACACCCGTCTTGGCCCTCGTTCGCTCAGCCTATCGCGGCGAGGAAAGCCGCCAGGGCTGGACCACTGAGGCAGATCTCCTAGCCGACGAGCGCATTGACGAAGCTGGAGTCCTAGAAAAGATCAATGAAGAGCACGGCGCAGTTCTCGTCGCTTTTGACGATACCGGTTCTCTGGCCTCTTGCTGCGAGCTTCTCAAGCGCGACAACGACGTGGCATACTTTGGCATGTTCGCAGTTGACCCAAAACGACAAGCGGGTGGGATTGGGCGACAAGTCCTGGAGCACGCTGAGGCTTACGCAAAGGAAGCATGGGGGGTCAGCAAGCTCGAGATGAGTGTGATTTGGACTAGGGACGAGCTGATTGCGTGGTACATCAGGCGCGGATACGTGAAGACTGAAAGGACAGCGCCGTTCCCGTACCACGGTTTGGTGAATGGGAAGGCGTTAAGAGATGACTTGTACTTTGTTATACTTGAGAAGCAGATCTAAGCTTGCTGCGACGTGTTGCATTTTCGGGACTAAATTATAGACTAGAATTGGCCAATTTAGAAGAGGTTTAAGGGTCTATACCAATCTGATCTGGTTTTACATACTATGGTTCCTTCTCATAAACATTGGGATCCTCCTCGTAATGCCTTGCCTTCAGCTTTTGTTAGTCAGCCTTCTCGGTGCTCTGTGTCGACAGGGATCCCGGAAAATAGGCTGAAACTGCCAGATCAACAGCGAGTCCTGCGGGGCGACACGGTGGCGCAGACTTCAGATTGCGACAACAACAAACTGGTATTTAATCGTGGCAATCGGCATCGAACGGCCTTTGAGGTCACCAGGCCGCAAGAATGGCATCCGAGGTCCCCGAACTCCCAGAAAGCGAGGCATCCGCCTCCAACGACTTTGCCGCTATAGTACGAGACGAGGCCGCCTACCTGAGACAACAGTTCACCGTCGAGAGCGTCATCCGCATGCACGCCCAGTTTCTGGTATATCACGATGCAAAGCTCAGAGTCACCTGGGGACTAGCCTGGAGAGCCACTTTTGGCCACTTGAGTTACTACCTCATTGGAGGCTCAGCTTGCGGTTACCTTCTAGCTCCCAGAGGTTCAAAATGGGCAAGGTTGCTGCTAGGCACCGGCATCTTGGGATCTGGCATCCTTCTTTGGGCTTGGAGGAGCTACAATCGACTCGGAAGACCTATTGTCGACCCGAGTTTTCAGATCGAAGAGACGCCACCTGAGGAAACTATTGATCTCACATCGAGGTTGGGGTACTTCCTCGATGAGGCGAGTGGCGCTGAACTCGGGTAGGTCACAATCACAGCTCACATGAGCTTCAAACTGTGCACAGCAAGACTAAAGCATCATAGTCAAACAGAACTCGTAGTTGAGAAAGCTGTCTCGTTTCAGGGACATTTCCAACTATTAGAGGACGACAAGGGTCCCTCAAGTAGCGTCTACATATCCTTACCCCCGGATATTTTCCTCCGTTATCTAGTAGTAGAGCCGGGAGAGTTCGATGCAGACATAGTCTGTTCTCTTTACGTCGATGACTACTGGGCCTCTGACTATGATGCCGTTTCTTACGTTTGGGGCGAGGAAGACGACGGGGCAGATACAATCACAGTTAACGGCCACGCTGTTGATATTCGGAAAAATCTCTCCACTGTGCTACGCTACCTTCGCTACAAAAACAAGCAGCGAACTCTGTGGATTGATGCTATCTGCATTGACCAGAATAATCTGGTGGAGAGAAACGCACAGGTTGCGGCGATGTCTGAAATCTATTCTCACGCCGAATCTGTTCTCGTCTTTCTTGGCGAGGAGGAGTTGCAAGTCTCTGAGTTGTTCGATTTCTGCCGAAAGATCGAGAACGCTGTCCGCATTGATGATGTCCTCGAAAGTGTGGATATCCCCGTGCTTCTACAGCTGTTCTGGCCTCTACTTGACAGACCGTGGTGGTCGAGGGTCTGGGTGGTTCAGGAGTTTGCCTATGCTCGACGCGATCCCGTCCTCATCTGCGGTCGTCAGAAGCTCAAGTCCGGGGCATTTTGGAAGGGACTCGAGGTGCTTAGAGAGAGGATGGTGGCCGATCTATACTTTAAGAGTGAGAAGTCACAAGAGATAAGCCCGAGCCTTCTAGAACGCCTCAGCAACTCGCCATCTGAACATTGGCACATGTTGCAGATGAGGCGTTCGCTTTTCAACTGGCGTTCCATGTACTATCCCTCCTTGTACAGAATCTCCGACATCCTGAAGATCACGCGACTGCATAAGGCTACGGATCCCCGGGATCACATCTTCGCAGTGCATTCATTGATGATGGAACCCTTCCGAGTGGTCTTTACACCTGACTACAATCAGTCCATTGCAATGACTTACACTAGAATGGCCTCTTTCCTTCTATGCATCCAACCATGGCCGGATAT
This sequence comes from Xenoacremonium recifei, assembly GCA_012184525.1. Taxonomy (NCBI): domain Eukaryota; kingdom Fungi; phylum Ascomycota; class Sordariomycetes; order Hypocreales; family Nectriaceae; genus Xenoacremonium; species Xenoacremonium recifei. The sequence continues at coordinate 70,894 of WOFQ01000050.1, forward strand.
TTACAATTCCTTCGCCTTGGACAACGACGATGGGCTTCCATCCTGGGTACCTAACTTCTCACGTGGTTTTGGGCACGGTTTCCATGGCCAGTTTTGGTCACGGCCTGCAACAACAGGAATTTTTGGGGAAATTGATTGCTATGTTACGGCTGGTATTCTGGCTAGTCGGGGCATTGACTTCGGAGAAGTGACCATCATTGCTGATCTCATCAATACCGAAATGCCTATTGGGAACCCCCGAGGAGAGCCCCTTTCGACTAAATCTGAGATCTTCGAGATGTACCACTACATCGACGAAAATATGGGACGCATTTACAGTCGTCGTCCAGACGAAGAAGACCCGGTCAATATGTTTTATAGATTGCTGGCCGATGACTTCAACTTCAACCCAAACCATACTCCCTTCATCACCCGAGAAGAAGTGGTAGAGTTCATGGTAAATTTCTCGGAAAAGATGGATTACAGACATTACTTGAGCACGAAAGTACTGGGCCGAGACTTTTTTGCAAAAAACGATCCGGAAGCGCTCGAATCTGCAGACGAGATCCTCGAGAATATGAAAACGCTGTTCCGAGCACTCCGCCTAAGAAAGCAGGCTACGCTCCGCCTCGAAGAGCTGGAAAGGGCCGAAAGGTTGGAGCATAAGGTAAAGGATAAACGACTCAAAGCAAGTCAAATTGAGCAAGAGCTCAAAAATGACTACACAGAGAACCTGAGGAGCGCAAAAGAATTAAGCAAAGAGCTTGAGGAATTTGAGAAGAGCATGGCCTCCATGATCATAAAATCCAACCACCGTATTTGGGGGGAGGCTATTCTGGGCTGTGCCATGATTGAGACAGACTCTGGGCTCTTCGGAATAACAAAACAAGCTGTTCAGCAAGGCGACAGGCTAATATCTTTGAATGGTATTCCGTCATTGTTTGTTGTTCGAGCCACCGATAGAGCCAAGGAATACTCTATTGTGGGCCGCATCATGGTTCGCGAAAAGATCGGAGACAAAATGAAGCAAGGGGTTGAAGAGGGAGCTTTTGTGGAAAGGCAAATGTTCTTTAGGTAGGGACGGGATTGTACAAATACGAATGATAAGCCTGTTGTCGGTAGTCTTCTGCATCAGAAGCCGACTGGATTGTGCGGAGAAATATACGGTCTCCAATGTCAAGTAGATAAATGTTACACACGTGCACGAGTAAATGTATAGTAGTGTACAATTTGGCTTCAAATATATTTTCAGCAATGTCCTATCGTATGCCAGCTCACGATTACCAAGTGCCAGAAACCCTCAAGTCTCGAGAACTAAACCCAACCGCCAGAGTATACTTTCCATCCACCAACAAGACCCAATTCTGCTTTTCCACGTCCCAATAGCTGACATCTCTCCTTGTGAGATCAAATGTCACCGTCTTACTCTCCCCCTTCTTCAATTCTACCTTCTCGAAGCCTCGCAGGACTCTCACAGGGAAGTCAATGCCACCAACTGGAGATTCGGGGTAGGATAGATACAGCTGAGGAACTGCCTTGCCAGTCACCGACCCCGTGTTCGTGACGGTGACCTCCACGGTGACGTAGGGCTTCCAAAGATCTGGATTGCCGCCTTCGGCGCCTCCCGCCTGCGAGGGTGGTTGAACTACGTCGTAACCCTCTGGGTAGGGGTAATCGCCATGCGTAATCTCGCTGGCTGAATCGATGTAGGGGTAGATGAATTTCTTCAACTTGCGAATACCGTCAGGGAAGAGTGCTTCTTTGACGTCGGGGATGGTGTTGTCGAATTGTGGTGGGCGAACGGCAGAGTTCCGACGACGGGCTGGGAGCGTCGTCTTGGGCCGCCGCGGCGTGACCTTCAAGTCATTGAGCTCGAAGGAGGTATAAGACAAGCCATAGCCAAACTCGAAGCGTGGATCGAGGTTTTTCTTGTCAAAGTATCGGTAGTCGACGTACAGTCCTTCGCTGAAATCTTGCTGAGGTACGACGCCGTTAGGACGATACATGACCTGCCCGCCTTCACCATAGGACTCGTGAGACCTGCCCATTGTGTACGGGAGTTTGCCGCTTGGGTTCTCGTCTCCGAAAATGAGGCTCGCTATGGCATTGCCGCTCTCTTGGCCGGGGAGGTTGGCAGCCAAGACGGCCTTGACTCCCAGATGGTCGATCCAGTCTTCGACCAGTACGGGACCAACAGAGTGAATAACAACGATGGTCGAGCCGAGGCCGCCACCGCAGTTATTCGCAACTTCGCGAACGAGTGGCTCGCTGCCTTTCTGGAGGAATAGATCGTTCCGGTCGCCGCCTATACCCCCCCACGCGAGAAAGCCCTCCCCAGAGTCCGCGTTGGCGAAGACGAGGCAAATGTCGAGGCCGTCGAGTATGTCCTTGTGCTTGGAGTAGCGAAGATTGTTGTGGAGGAATTCCCTGACCTCTATCTTCTCTTTGTCGAAACCATTTCGCAGGGCATCGACTGGGGGAACAAGATATGGGAACTCGACAGCGCCGCTGCCCCAGCCAGACCCCAAAGTGCCCTGGTTGCAACCCCGGTCAGCGCAGTAATTCGGTCCGTCCCCAGGCCCTGCGTCCTCGCCAAATATGCCGATGCGCAGCTTCCCATCGCGAGGCTTAGTGCCAGACCCGTCACGGCTGAGAGGCAGGATGCCATCGTTCTTCAGCAGGACAGTTCCCTCGGCCGCGATCTGACGGGCGATCTTCGCGTGGTCGCTTTGGACGTTCACAAAGTTGTTCACCTCACGGGTTTCTTGCGGCGTGGAACTTCCAGGAGCAAGAACTCCCATCTCCTCGTCAGTCCAGGAGGAGAAGTTGGGCCCCTCGTTGTCGAAAAGCGACTTGTCGTCCTGGCCAAGCTGGTACCACGATGCCACGATCCGGACCACCATGTCATTGAGTCGATCAACCGGCACAGATCCGTTCAGCACAGCGCGAGTCAAATGAGGGCCCCAAACGGAGTCCCCGTCCTGCCATCGCAACCCGTCTCCAGGCATTGTCATGTCCAGTCCAGCCAAAGCGCTAGCCACCCCCGCCCGCTGCGCAAGCCAGTCCGACATGACAAATCCTTGGAAGCCCATCTCATCCTTCAGAATACCGTTCAGCAGCTTGGAGTTACTGCAGGCGTACGAATTGTTAACCATGTTGTACGAGCACATCACACTCGCGACGCCCGCCTTGACCGCGTCCGCAAAGGGCCAGGCATAGAGCTCATGCATCGTACGGTCGTCAATATTCGATGACAAGGCGTTCGGAAGTCCCCATTCCCACGGCTGACGGAAATGTTCTTGCTCGTTGGCGACAAAGTGCTTGATGGTCGCCATGACTCCCTGGTCTTGGATGCCCCGGATGTTCTCAGCACCGGCTACACCCTGGAGGTAGGGATCAGGTCCGAAGCCCTCCCAATTGCGGCCTCCAGCCGGCATACGGCCGAGAGGTCCGACACAGGGGCCGAGAAGCACGTTGATGCCTTTGCCGCGAGCTTCCAAGCCATGAGCCTTTCCGTGCTCGTACATGAGTTTCTTGTTCCACGTTGCTCCCACGGTGACGCCGGCAGGAAGTGCTGTCGCATTGTCGGCCTTTCGGATACCGAGCGGACCATCCTGGAGAGCCAGACCAGGGAATCCAACGTGCACGGCTGGACCTGTGTTGCCCACAGCCAAGCCCATCATCCATCCAGTGCCGGTGGTGATGTTGACCTTTTCCGGCAGCGTCATCCGTGAGACCAGTTTGGCGGCCTTTCTGTAGCTCTCTGCCCATCCCTCATCGGTACCTCCTTGGGGGCTGGGATACCATGGCGGTGAGTGGCCGTATGCCGGCGTCGAGGTGTACTTCTTCCAGGCCACCGTTCCGAGCCCCGACACGCAGGCAAAGGTGATGATCACAATCACGAGCGCCGAAATGCAGCAGCGTTTCCGCGTGCCGCAGCAGAGCCCGCAGAGGATTGCACATCGGTCCTCGCGCTTCCGCGGCGAGAAGGAGTAGTTTGGCGCTTCATGAGTCTCGCTGAGAGGGTCGTTGTCCAGGAACTCGGTCGCGTCCAGGTCCGAGAAATGGTCGGTCAGTTCGGTCCCATCATGAGACGGGCGCTCATCCAGCAGCCGCTCTCTGCTAGGGTCCATGATGCTGGAGGAACGGGCCAACGGCAACCATGTGAGACAAGATCCGAGCCTTCCAGATGAGCGTCGAGAAGGAGAATGACAGGAAGAGGTTCAGTCACGAGTGGAGGTGCTTGAGGCGGAGTTGGGGAAGAGCTTCAGCCTGGAATGTTGCGTCACTTCCGCTGCCAGCTCAGTGAGAACAGCTCTGGCCAGTGACAGCTTGCGCTGGAGATGCTCTAGCTCCATCCGGCTCCGCTGCTGTTTGATCCTTGCTGACACAAACTGGCGATCGTCGTATGCTTAAACTATTTTTAGACGACTGTGCCAGGACGACACAATCAAGAGCTTGAGGATTAAAGGGAACCTGTATTCCTTAACTACAGCTGTCTTGTGCTGACCAAACCTTAGAATCTATAGGCGATTACAGGTCTCTCAAGCTAATGATGAGTTAAGACGAGTCTCGCTTCAAGAGGTCCTTAGCACAACCCCGCAGTAATGGTAGTAGAGAAAACAATCCTTGCCAGCAAAGTTCGCTACCAAAAACTTATCTCGGCTATTCTACTGGTCAGGCTTGAAAGAGATTTGCGTCAGGTCTTCTTTGTTGGGCTGGATGCCCTTAGGTCAACCTCGATGTGAGAATTGCCATTATCTACTCCGCAGCAGTAGAGATCGCAGTACCGGACACTAGTACATGTCTTAAGCTACAGAGAATGAGAGCAGATGCCATACCAAGACGGTACCGTAGTTTGCACTAGGACATCCGCTGCTCCCAGAGAAGCTTCAAGTGTAGCTACTGAGAAGACAGTTATTTCAACATCTGAAACTTGAAAAATATGCCCTTTTTTACATGACAACTCCGGAGCGATAAGAAACTACACCCTGGTATTTTATAGGCTTGGCATTCGCAGGATAAATGCCTACGAATAGCCTAAATGCGATCAGCCCACAACGCGACACCGCGACAAGAACTAATTCATGATTCTGAAGCATGTAGTGAGATGATCATATCTCAGTTTGTAGGAAAGAATTTTGAACGACATCCAGGTACATATGCAGCGCCAAGAGAGATATCGTGTCACTTTCTGCGGCCTCGGTATTTTCAAGTATTATTAACATGCTGTCTTGCACAAATGAACTCATAGTAAACTAAGTACAAAAAATAGTGCGCCAGGCTTGGCTTAAGTATTAATTCAGAGACTATCATGGCCTATAATCCATACAATTAGCCGCATGTTTCCAAGCATTCGAGCTCCGAAATTCCCATTGTTCAAACTAGAGACATAGAATATGATAGCTCGGCCCTGCTTATTTCTCATAAATTGTAAGATGAGAATTCCTTGCGAGATACGATGATAAATATAACATTCACCTAAATATAGCTTGTTTTAGAGACTTCGGTCTCCCAACCCGGCTCCGTTGAGGGAGATACACCTGCAATCAGACGCTCTTTGAGTTGGTCTTCCCAAAGGTCTCATGCCCACTCATTTTGGGCCAGAGAACCGGGCCTACAGCCAACCAAGACCATCAAGCGATAGCGATGACGTGCTTTATCTCGAAGTCGGCCGTTTCGCTAGCATCCAAAGGTTTGGCAGTTTTTGGGTAAATCTATCCTGCTGGCGGAGTGCCAAACGGATATCGCAGAGGAGGCTCGAATGGCGAGGATCAGGGCCACCCACGTGAGAGGCAAATATGGCGAGGTGGAAGTCTGGCACAGGCGTAGGAGCTGGCAATTGACGGTTTTAATTTGTGGTCTCGAACGAGCCCAGAGATCGTTTCTAGAGCGCAGGCGGAACAGTGGCCAGCATATCCGACCGAGGATGAAAAGGATACAAAAGAACCATCCCGTTCATTTCCAGCGGCAATCAGTGACCAGCAATGAAGGAGCCATAAATCTGTGGCCAGCGGTGAAAGAAGGAATTTGCCATTCCAGAGGCAATCTGTGGCCAGCAGTGAAAATCAAACATTGGAAAATCGTATGGCCCTTTCACTGCTGGCCACAGATTGCCGCTGGAATGGCAAATTCCTTCCTATATGTCCGTATCCAATGCATTTTATGAGGAAACCACCGTCATTAACTTAACTCGGGCATCGAAGCAGAAGTCGTAATTAATTCTGTTCCTGACAGCAATGACATAGCCATACGTGCTCAAAGAGGAGCATTGCATTGCTTGCCGGGGCGAGGTAAGTCTCAAGAGCGTCGGGTGCAGCAGAATGCTATAAGGACATTAAAACGAAGAAGCATCGGATGGTGAACTTGATGAGCACCTGGTCTATCTCCGCTTCAATGAGAGTAGAAGTATGTTGGTTGTGTTTTGGATACCGACCTCACTCACTTGGCGTGGGCGCTGTAGGGAGAGACGGCAAAACTGCCTTGAGGCATTGACAAGACCAAGGAGCCAAAATTTTATGCGAGCTAGAGGCCGTACGACCCAAGCGCTTCGTTTTAGAAGATAGCCAAAGAACAATTTTAGCTTCGCAATGGAGTCTTGCAGCTGGTTTAGCAGCTCGTCCAAGGTCATTTCTAATTGTGATGCAGACCGCGTCTCATTGATATAGGTCCGCATTATCGGCCCAGTCGTTCTGAAGAGAAGAGGATTGACCACAAGGAGCCAGAGCCATCAGTAGGCCGCCAGCTCTGCAACTCGTGGCCACTGAGTTATGTTTCCCTCCTCTTGGTGTGTATGGCGCATTTAGCCCATTTTTCAAATGACTTGTCTTTCTGGAAAATATAAATCCGAGGTCTCGTAGACTTTTGATGCAGCTTTAGCTCAAGTCATCGGGTATATAGTCAGTAGGAGCTGGATGACGGGCATTATCTCCATCATGTCGTCTTGGGTCCGAGGGGACCATCAGACGTACAATGGCCTGCAAGAAAGGCACAGGTTACTTCCTGCCTATATTGGACAGTCTAGTGGCATAAACCACGTCCATGGCCAATACTGGACAGGGATATATTGGTGTCTCCGTCCATGACAAATCTTGCACCTTGCACGAGGCCATGAACTCATCTCGGGTCTCCTCCCAAAGGTGCTTCCTCAAGTGCGAGGCTCTATAAAGAGGAGACAGGGTCGTTCTCCATCAAGCCAGGAGTCTCGGCGAGTTCTTGCTCGATTTCTTCGCCCTTCGTCCCCATTGCTGAAGAGATTGGGGCTGCTCAAGCATGGTGTCTGAGACGTGCTGGCTTCCTCGCTGGGAGCTCCCACCCGGGGTTCAGATTCTCAACAGAAGCCGCTTTTCGCGGGCACAGTAGACGGAACAAGGTTGACTCGAGCCACCGGGAGACGAGAGAGGAGCCAGGAACAGTATGTCCAGTCTGTGTATCGCAGTCTCAGTCGAGGGACTTGCGGGGTTCCCAAAATATATAACGGCATTCCAATCCTTTAGTTGGTTCAAAGGAAGCGGAGCCAGAGTCCCGCACAACTTTGTGGCCATGGTCGTTGGCAATACCATGGATGGCATCTGCGGTCCAAGATCGCCTCTTAGATCAAGATTCGTCCTCGGGAAGAGGATTTTGCATCCACCCAGTCGACAGGCTAGTCACATTGCCTGATCCCGTCCTCGTTGTGGCCGGCCGTAATGGGTCCGCTTCCAGAGTCTGTTGTGTCTCTTCCTCTGGTAGCCGGCGGACTGGCCCGAGTGGTATGTCAGACCATTCCCAACCCAACTAGAAGTCCATTTCGGTCGATGGTGCGAGGGGGAAGCTCTTGCAAGTACAGTAGTCTTCCTGAGCATGAATATATATATAAAAAGTACACAACAGACCGTCGAAGGGTTCGTGGGTCTTGTTGGAAGAGGCTGCTAGGCCTTGATCTTGTGAGGAGATGGTTTTCCACGTCGAGTGGTGGGAAAGACTGGCCTTATATAGTTGGAAGGCTCAATATAATCACGGCATTTTCCAAGCTGGGTATTCAAGATAACGAACTCTTCCTCCAGTCACGCTACCGATGCGAATCGCATCCAAACGAGACGCTGACGCCTCTTGATGAATTACCCTTTTCATTGAATAGCTATCCCTGAATATTTGACTTAACCTTTACCCCAATTCATTGATGATAGGATTCACTGAAGGCTTCAGCCTAATGGGCGAGGGGGCGTTCATATAGTGTACACCATTCGTTCAACGCGGCGTGGAAGGATCTGGGTCTTCGAAGAGAGTGCCACATGAATAGGTGCCAATTCAGGCGGCACTGAACTGAATCACATCTCTAAGCTAAACTGACATTCCACCGTCTTCCCAGCACATGATCTACAGAGATAACAGGGTTCACTCCCGCTTCTGATGCAATAATTGCCCGTATTTTCGGGTCTCGGGACTTCATCCCTCCCTTCCATTAAATCATGGCCATGTCTGTAGTGATTCTCACCTTCAAGGTCAAGCCAGCATCGTTATGTCCCAGAGCCAGAGTTAAGGACGAGTCGACTTAGATTCATTCTATGCCAGAATACCCAATGGCCATCTTCTTGAATATCGAATCATCGTTTAAGCTTTGACTGAGTTTTTACAGTTCAATATAGGATATGGTGCCCTGTGATGCCTTCGCTAAAGCGTGCGAGGTCAGGGGCACACGTGACTGTTGAAAATAGTGGGTCTCGGTATTTCCACGGCTGATCTCGCAATCTCGAAATGCTCTCAATCTGGCGACGATTTCGAGCTCTATCGCCATCGACAAACCAACAGCCAATTGCCCAAGATGTCGATGTTCCGCGCCAAAAAGCTCGATCTGGGCTGCTTCGTCAACGTGCGGACAATTCGCGACCACACGAAGCGCAAGGTCTTCGCCGAGCACGAGACCGAGAGGTACGCGAGATCTTCCAGCATCATGCCTCAACGGACGAGCATCACTACTCCATTGACCGAACTACCGCCCCCGTGGTCTCTGGAGGCTGAACGCGAGGGTCTATAGCATGCTTGGTTAGAGAATTGAATGCTAACTCGGTTGCTTACAGGCAAGCGCTCCGCTACATCATCCGCAACACCACTCTCCCTCCTCGAGTCCGCGCCGAAGCCCAGCTGCAGTTGACCCAGATGCACTGCTACACTCGACCGACACAGATCCGAAACCGATGTATAATGGGTGGTCAGGGACGTGGTGTTCTAAGTGACTTCAAGATGACAAGAGTAAGGGAGCGTGAAGATCGTTCAGGAGATCAGATGCTAACCGCAGCAGTTCAACTTCCGTATGGAGGCGAGGGCAGGAAACATTCCCGGCGTCAAGGTGGCCAGTTGGTAAAGAAACGTCCGAGAAACATGGCGGCAAGAGAGGGAGCAAGCATTGTATACTAAGGAGTCGTGCTTTAAAGTCAGCGCGTAGAAGAATGCGGTAGATTGGGTTTTTACGACAGATAAACCAGCTACGACTGTACAATATCAATGAACTTGTAAATCATGAGATATATAACCGTGCGCAACTCTGCGTCTGGAGAGATGTCGGTTGAGGAGATTTAGAGCCCAGGCGAGAGCAGATACTCCCAGTGGATGATCCCGTACCAATCTAATCCTGCTCGCTACAGAAAGCCGGCAGCGTAGAACACTGCCGCAAACCTGCGAAACTGAATATTGAACAATTTCCAGAATTGACCGGTAATGGTGTCTGCATGATAAAAATAAATAGTGTGCAGTTATCATTTACAATTCTGAACTGAACCTTCGTGTATGTCGAGACATCTTACATCGAAGATGTTCAAATCACGTGGGAGCCACACCGCAATGATTACCAAGTCAAAGAAGCCAGATTTCAACCAAAGAAACTTATATCATCTTCCTAAATGCTTCATAACTTTGTGAAATAACTCATTCGCGCAAGAATTACTATGGAAAACATCGTCGTTGGAGTGTAGGGTAGCAAGCAGGAGGGCGAAACCAGTTATCGATAAGAGCCCAAACTTCGCCACCCAAGTTTTTGTTGACCAGCCACACCCCAGCCCCACTTTGGTGTTACTCTTGCCTAAGAGTATGCCTGCTTGATACTTCGTCTTCCCTCTTGCATCAACCTCTTACATTTGTTCCATATACATTCAGTCATCATGGGAGGCGGAGATCTCAACTTGAAGAAGTCTTTCCACCCCGCGCTGCGGCGCAACCAGGCGGCGGTCTACGACGAAGAGCAAAAGGCCCTTGCCGAGCGGAAGCGAACCCAGCAACGAATCAACGAAATCAAAGAGGAGCGCGCAAAGGAGGAACTGCAACGACAACTCGAAGCAGCAGGAGGGAAGAAGAGAGTCGACCGAGTCGATTGGATGTATCAGGGCCCTACTGATGGCCAAGCTGGGACTACCGAGGAGACAGAAGCCTACCTCCTGGGCAAACGGCGCATCGACAACCTCATTAAGGGAACAGAGCACAAGAAGCTGGAGAAACAGGCTGGCGTTGAGAGTCTCTTGTCCCAGCAGAACGCAAACAATGCGCGCGACACGGCAGCCAAGATTCGAGACGACCCTCTGTTGGCGATCAAGAAGCAGGAGCAAGCAGCATATGAGGCGATGATGAACGACCCGATCAAGCGGCGCCAGCTTCTCGCCTCAATGGGGGTCGAAGATGACAAGAAGAAGGACAGATCTAGTAGGAGGGAGGACAGGCATCGAAGAAGACATCATCACCGCCGACACCGAGACGAAGACGATGACGAGCGACCGCACAAACGACGACGCTCCGATTCACGATCCCGCAGTCCCAGGAGACGCGACCGCTCACGAGATGACGATCGCCGTCGACGCCGACGGGAAGACTCTGCAGAACGGCCCTCGAGACGCAGAAGGGATTATTCGGATGACGAAGAGGAGTCTAGATCGCATCGCCGGCGCAGTGACGAGAGGGAGGACCGTTCGGAAAAGAGGGAATCTTCTCGACGCTATGACGATGACCGTGATCGCTCAGAAAGAAGGGAGCCGTATCGCCGACGAGACGACGATCGACAACGGCGAGAACGAGACTCGGATGATGAGCGTCCGAGGCGTAGAGACTCAGGGTCTTACGAACGGCCGTCTAAGCCACGCAACGGTTACGACGGAGACTACAAACGAGACAGCCGACGCAGCGAGGGTGGCGACAGGAGGCAAAACGGGAGAGATTACAATAATGGACGTCCAAGAGAACCCCAACAAGACGACAAGGCCAAAGAAGAGGAACGTCAGCGCAAGCTGGCAGCAATGCAGACGGCGGCGAATGAGCTCGACCAGGATCGCGAAGAGCGGCTAGCGGCGATAGAAGAACGTGACAGGGCGCTGCGCGAGGCCGACGATCGAGCTCGGGAGCGTGGTGGTGATCGAGGATTCGTTAATGGGCTGCATCGCAAGGCTGGCAAGCTGGATCTTGCTGAGAGAATGGGACGTGGGCGCCAGGGGTACCAACGTGATGATGATTAGGGGTTTGCCGATATCTGTCTCGCGGAGAGAATGAGACGTAGGCGCTGGGTGTACAAATGTGATGATGATGATGATCAGGGGTCTACCGAGATCTGGATGTAAATTGTACTGAGTTGATGGCGTATTGAGGGCGTGTTGAGAGCATGTTGCTTATTACTTTGCGCATGGAGCGTATAAGCCCAGCGAAAACATCCTCTTATTGATGATAGATCTCGAACGAAGCGATTCCCATGTCTTCTTTGTTCTCCCACATGAATGGACAGTCTTTATTACACTGCTGTCGGGATGCTGCATGATAAGTGAGACAGTTCGTGGAGAGTCCCGGCTGTCACGAAAATCCCCTTGCTTTTTCGAAACTAGTATCCCTTCAGCTGCAGCCACCAAGCCCGGAAACCCGGACATCCGGTGTTGATGGACAGGAGTATTGGCGGCACAGAATGGCCAAATCATCAAGGTGTGGGGGGCATTCCGTCATCGAGGAGAATATCCCGCCGTGAGAAGCACCTCCATGTATGAATCATGGGCAGGCGAAGAGATTTCCAGAAGGCCAAAATTTACTTTCTGCACATTCTTTGTCCATCATGCAAGGTACGGCGGCGCAAAGCCTCGGGCCAGAGTTTGGTACCTGTCGAGCGCGGGTCAAGCCACTCCGCACATGCGCGATGTGGCGCTGCCGAGTGGCGGCTTTCAGTGGAGTCGGTGGGCTGCTGCAGCGCTGGCAGGGCGCCGAGGGGGCTCCACAGGGCGTCGAGGCGCTGGAAGAATAGGTGGCGAGGCGCTGGACAAGGTTTTAGCGCGCTGAAAGGCGCTCTGGAAGGGTGGAAGGTCCACCGGGTGCTCTGGGCTTTTGTGAGGACTTCAAGTCCCAGCCCAACCCCCTGGTCACTTTCCCCCCCATTCCCTGTTCTCGACTCGACTCGACTCCATCACCGGCCTCATTTCCTGTGCGTAGTTCAGCATCGCGACCGACCTCGAATCGTCTTGGCGGAACCAGACCGTCTGCGACTCTCTCCGACACCGCCGGCACTTTCTCTGCATTCCAGGCCCAGGCCCAATCACTGGCTCCAGCGTCTATTACAGTCGATCACCCACCACGTCAAGGGAGGCCCGGCCAGCGAAGCAACCGCTGCATCTTTCCTCTTTCAACGACACCCTCGAAAACCCTCGGTTCGAACGATCGCGATTCTCACGATGCCTGCTCTCTGTGGAGGTTCCAAGACGGTCCAGCGCAAGCTGGTGCTGCTGTGCGTTGAGATTCACTTCTGCGCCGCTTTCGCTGGCGACAGGGGGGATGACGGCTGACTTGACGGTGATTAGGGGCGACGGTGCTTGCGGCAAGACATCACTGCTGAATGTCTTTACGAGAGGGTATGGCGCCTGCGCAGAGAGTCTTTGGTGGACGGAACACTGATTGTCTACTAGCTACTTTCCTACCGTTTACGAACCGACCGTCTTCGAGAACTACGTCCACGGTACGCCCAACATCGCGCGATTGCAGTTACGGGAAGCGCTGACAATGGACAGACATCTTTGTGGACAATGTGCACATTGAGCTCTCGCTCTGGGACACGGCCGGCCAAGAAGAATTCGACCGGTTACGATCTCTCTCCTACGGTAATTTAACCCCTATGATCGGCACATTTTCGCAACTGACAAGCAACCCCTGCAGACGACACCGACCTCATCATGCTTTGCTACTCGGTCGACAGCAAAGACTCGCTCGAAAACGTCGAATCGAAATGGGTGGGCGAGATTGCCGACAACTGCCCAGGCGTCAAGCTGGTGCTGGTAGCGCTGAAGTGCGATCTCCGCGAGCAGGGCGAGGAGGACGAGAACGATGCCAACGAGCCGCGCGAGAAGCGACCGATGATCAACTACGACAATGGCCTCGAGGTGGCCCGCCGCATAGGTGCGCTGCGGTACCTCGAGTGCTCAGCCATGCGAAATCGCGGCGTCAACGAGGCCTTCACCGAGGCAGCGCGCGTGGCCCTCAGCGTCAAGAAGGATCGCGAGGAGAGCAAATGCGTCATCATGTGATTTGCCATTATCTGCCTGCTTTTGTTTGCAAGACTACAGCGCGAGAAGAGAAAAGAGCGAGAGATACCAGGAGTCGGCGTCAGGAGAGCGAGCGATATACGAGGTCGAGCCGGAGTCACAATGCGCCGCGCCCTCGACAAACTACAACTTTACTTGCTTGCTTGCCATCTTCACATTCGGACGACTTCTTTCACTGTATATATTCGTGCGCGGCATATACGCACGCATGCACATAGGGACATGGTTGGTGCATGTGGTTTTTGGTTTCGGTCACGTCTGAGGAGACATTTTGGGTCGCCGCCATTGCAGGAGGGCTATATCTATCCATGACAGAGCGATTACTCCGTTGGCTCCGTCGCTACAACTTACCTACCTTTTATTTGTTTTATTTCCTTTGCCTAATTTCCTTCATCTCTGTTTCAAGCCCCCTTCTTCTACTCTTGTCCCGGCTTAGGAGCCCCCTAGTACGAGGTTTAATGCAAAAAATACTTGTCGACTAGGTGTTCGCATCTGGTTGGTCCGGAACGAGTGAGGCTGATGCGCGGAGGATCGACCGGGAGAACGTTTACGAGACGTTGTGCGCTGTACGAGAATGGAGGGTCGGATTTGGGCCGCGCTGATGCGGAGCGTTGATGATGTGGCCTGGATGTCGCATAACTCAGTCGTGCCGCTGACTTGCTCTAGGGCACTATTGCGGGATTCATCATTGGAATGGCTCGTTCGTAGTGTCATGCGATAGGGCCTTGGCCATCATTCAGGGTCTTGGGGTCCGTCTGCCAGCGGATGTCAGGGTCTCCGGCTTCTCAGCCTGGATCTCTAGCTGACTCTCTGCCAAGTCCTGCGTTGAGCTGACATGAGTCGGCAGCAATACAAACTGGCATGCAAGTTACGTCCATAGCGTCCTGTCAGCGATGCAATGACGCCAAGCTCGAGCGCTCTCACCAGCATATCCTAGACTCAAGGCGACCTCTCATGTCTCACGACCCTGGACACAAAGAGAAGCATTACCTGCTCATCCTCTCACAAGTGATGAAATGCCTTTCATCATGAATGTGACGTTTGGGCGAGACCTGCCGTCATGGGTGTATGCTGATTGGCCGGGTGGGAGCGGATCGAAGCCGGACCCTGGACTGTTTGGCCGTTGGGGGCTTTTGGGGGGCGATGGATTGACGTCAGGAGGGGACGATCGCGAGAGAGAGGGATGGGAGTGGTGAAACCGGATTCTGGGGAGGATGATGTTGGAGATGGGAGGAATACATATGTAAGAGGAGGTCTTGGCTGTTGATACAGGTTTGAAGTCAAGACTCTTCAAACACTGCACCTTTACAGCATTCTGAGTGCCTGATCAATCAAGATCATCGGTGATCACCACACACAACAACCACTTACACCAAACTTCAACATCAACACCATGCCTTTCTTCGGCTCCCGTCGCGAACCCTCGCCGGAGCCCGTCCCCGAGCCCGAGCGCAAGCACGGCAGCCTCTTCCACCGGCGCTCCCCCTCCCCCTCACCAACCCGCCACTCACACTCCTCCCG
The DNA here is from genome assembly GCA_012184525.1 of Xenoacremonium recifei. Taxonomy (NCBI): domain Eukaryota; kingdom Fungi; phylum Ascomycota; class Sordariomycetes; order Hypocreales; family Nectriaceae; genus Xenoacremonium; species Xenoacremonium recifei. The sequence continues at coordinate 85,923 of WOFQ01000050.1, forward strand.
CTCATCCACCGGCGCCTCGCCCTCGCGCAAGGACTCGCTCTTCCACCGCAGCGGCGGCAGCGTCTCCTCCCGCCGCCTGGGCGACGTCGACCCCAGCATCGTGCAAGCTCGCGAGCGCGTCATGAGCGCCGAGGCCGCGGAGAAAGAGGCTGATCGGGCGCTTGCGGAGGCGCGCCAGAGCGTGCGCGAGGCGAGAGAGGGGGTGAGACGGTTGGAGGAGGAGGCCAAGGAGGAGGCTAGGCGGGCGAAGATTAAGCAGTTCCATGCTAAGGAGGTGTCGAAGAGGGGTAAGGGACTTGGACGTGAGTTGACCTTTTTGGTTTTGAGACTGTTGATGATGCTGACGATATTTAGGTCATGGTGTTTAAGGCCTGGAAAGGGAATGAGGCGTTGGGATTTCCAAAATTGCTGGACGCAGAGTCCTCTCTCCTATGTCTGTATGAGTAACGGCGAATTTGAGTGTATATCTAGCGACAATGAGGAACGAGCAATTTATACCATACCTACCATCAAGGCAATATTTGAAACAATGGCTTTGTGCCCCGTAAGCCGTGATAAATAACGGGTAGAAGCCGGCTGCTAGCAGTCAGCTCCGGTGAGCGTCCGGGCTTGGCAATCTGCTCCGGCGCCGAACCCCCGGAGAGCGCTGTTAATTGATTCGGGCCCCTAATTCGCAGTCACAATTCCCACAAAATGCACTGTATATGTGGTGTCCCCGGCATATTCCCCCCTGGGCCTCCCTGTCGCGTTGCAACAAATGCCTTGATTCTCCTCATTATGCTGGGATGCAGACCTGGGATGTCGCTCTATTTTTGATACCATTCCCAGTCAAGCCCCTCTCCCGATGAACCGTGCCCTCTCAGGCAATCACAGAGACGGCTCGTCGGCTCGTCGCTCGCGCCAAATTGGGATGGCCGTTATCGACTCTGCAGGGGGCCGAGAGGCGCGGATCAGGGGGGGCGGGCGTCAGAACTTAGATTGCCAGGCCCGTCTTGGCTCTGCAGAGACTCAAGTTGATAGAGATGCATGTCTCTTCTCGCTGGAGATTCGGCAGAGACTACTAGCCTCGAGTCTTGATCGTCTGCGCCAACCCCTGAAACGGCCGATAACACTCAACCCTGGATCGCCAGCCTCCAACCACCCGGCCCGGGAGGCGAAATCCAATCTCGAGCTGCCCACTGCCCCCTTGTCTTTTGCTGCCTCGCTAAAGGATAGTCGAAATGGAACGCACATTCCACTCCTCACACGCGCGGCTGGCGCCATCTCAGTGGCCACCGCGTGCGAAGCGGGGAGTCTTTTCCCGCCTGGGGTTGAGGTGACGGCTGGTGTGCTATCTGGAATCCAGTCTCTCTCCCTTGAACCTCTTCCTCCTTTCTTCTCCATGCTTGCCATCCCACCCGTCGTCACTCTTTCTGCGGCTGTAACCTGACGTTCTGCACTGCGCAATCGCCATCACTCTCTCTGGTGTTTGCTGCTCGTCGGTCCTTTACTTTCTTCTTCTTGTTGTAGTGCTGCTAGGCTGTGATTCTGCATTGTCACTTGGGGTATCAATCACTATTGGTGTTTCGCGACAGTTTCATGCGATAGCGCCCGCGCACTTATACAACAGCCAGCTCCTTTTCGCGATTGTGCTCTTTTACGATCTCTGATTGAATCAATCAGTCGACCGACTTTTCACTTACAACTAATTGCCATACGGCACCCACATTCGCCATGTTATCGCGATATCTCGCGCCAGCAGCGGCTCTGCTTGGCCTCGCGGTCGCCCAGACCTCGACCAGCTGCAACCCCCTCAACACCACCGACTGCCCAGCCGATCCCGCGTTCGGCACTTCGTACCTCTGGCACTTTAACCAAACGCCCTCCTTCGACCTATGGGAAACCACAGCCGGCACCGTCGACTATGACCGCACCGCGGGCGCCACCTTCACCATCAACAAGCAAGGCGACTCGCCCACGATCCGCACCAAGTTCTACTTCTTCTTCGGCCGAAGCGAGATCTGGCTCAAGGCCGCATCGGGTATTGGAATTGTCAGCTCTATGATGTGGCTGAGCGATGACCTGGACGAGGTGGATTGGGAGTTCCTGGGCGCGAACGGCACATACGGCGAGACCAACTACTTCGGCAAGGGCCGTCAAGACTTTGACAACTCGATTTCGTACCCTGTGACCGCGACGGCCGACTACCACAACTACACGACCACCTGGACTTCGGAGCAGATCGAGTGGTGGATTGACGGTAACCTGGTGCGCACGCTGACGGCCGATGCGGCCAACAGCACCCAGAACTATCCCCAGACGCCAATGCGATTGAGTCTGGGCATTTGGGCCGGTGGTGATCCTAGCATGCCCGAGGGAACTCGCGAGTGGGCTGGCGGGAACACGACGTACTCGGACGGCCCGTTCAACATGTATGTCTCGAAGGTCCAGATCTCGGACTACAGCACCGGCTCGGAGTACACCTACGGCGACGAGACCGGCGACTGGAAGAGCATCAACATCACTTCGTAAGTCACATTTTTGCACTGGACCTTGAGCAGAAACTAACATCTTATCAGCGGCAACTCAACTGCCTACGAGGTTCTACACAAGGAACCCAAGAAGACAACCGCCGAGAAGTGGGAAGCCCTCCCGCAATCCACCAAGACCGCCGTGTACGCCGGCGGCGGCAGCGCAGCCGCTGTCATTGTTGCTGCCCTCAGCTACCTCTTCATCCGCCAGCGTCGAAAGGGGGTCGCCGAGGCTCGACTCGCCGAGCAAAAGGAGCGCGACGAGCTCATGAACTACCGCAACGGCGAGGACGTGACGACCCAGGGGCATGAATACAGCTCGGGCGGGTGGACGAAGCTGAACTAAGAGGCTGGTTTGGCATATGGCATTCTATTGTCGAAGAATGTCATGGAAGCTCGGTTCTGAAACCTGGGCTGGGTTCAGTCAGCTTTGGGGCGTGGTTGGTGGTCAGGGGTTGCGGGTATGTCGGATGCTGACAGGCTAACTCCCGTGCCGCTCTCCGGCGACGAACTCCCCTGGCAATTTCTGCGCAAGGGTATATCGCTGCCGATTTCTGGTAGTTTCGTCGATTTGTACATGGTTTGGTAGAGAGCACGCGCTCTTGTGGATTGTAAGTGATTCTTCGGAAGATGGCATGGCACACTCGGCGTTTGAGAGTAAGGATTCTTTCAATATTACCTTTATATCTTTTACCTATGTTCTTTCATGCGTCTGCATAGGCTGGTGATGTATATTTGACTAAGCACGTCCCCATTGCAATGCATGCGGTGTATATGGAATCGGTCTTGATTCTATGTATGGCACTGTGATGCTGTTCTAAGCCCCAGCCACCACACGGCCACCAAAATTTGAGGACTATCGGATCAAATGGGAACCACAATCTTTGTTCCACTCACTCCATCATCCCTCAATTTATCCACAGCCTTGTTCAATCCTTCCAGGCCTCCATCCTCGATTTGGATCCGTGGGCTGGGAACCACGCTGCGCGAGTCTAAGTTCTTCTGCAGCCAGACTTTGAAGCACTTAGCGAAGTGCTCCTCCCTTGCTTTCTTCTGCATAGGCGGCAGGACAAATTTGACCTCGGTATTTTCAAGTGTTGGGGCATCTGGAGGCAACAGAGGAGCATGGGCAACTTTGGCGATTGCGTCTCCCTTGGTTTCCTTGAGAACGTCCAAGATGGGCTGAAGGTCGCCCCTCGCACAGTATGCGGTATGCAAAGCCACGCCGTCTTTCTCGACCGTCTTGAGAATTTGCTGGACAACATCACTGTCCTTGTAATCGAAGACGGCTTTCGCACCCAATTCCTTGAGATATTCATGGTTGTTGGGACTGGCAGTCGTATAAACGGTGAAACCCAACGACTTGGCGGTCTGGATAGCCAGAGTACCGACACTGGTGCTGCCACCCCAGACAAGGACAGCCTGCTTATCTTCCGGCAGAAACTTGGTGTCCAGCGGGATCCCTATCGTCGTCCAGCCTGAGAGGGCGGTTGCAAGGGCTAGGGGAAACACAGCACCCTGCTCAAAGGACATGTCATCCGGGAGTACGGCGATGCCTTCCCACTGAGCTAGAGCATACTCTTGGAACGCACCGTAGTCTGGCGACCCGTCTTGATAGAATGATGAGATCAATGCAGCCACTCGTGATCCCACGGGAGGAGCGTCAGGTACTTGGGAGCCTACTTTGGTTACAATGCCAGCCACGTCACAACCGACGATGGCAGGGTAAAATGGTACATTCGGTAACCCAAAGTCGCGCGAATAATGGTCGACGGGATTCAACGCCACAGCCTTCACCTGGACCAGAATGTCATGAGGTCCAGGCTCAGGAGTGGCGCGATCTACGACGACGAAGGGGCCGCCCTTCTGGGGGACAATAGCTGCTCGGTGTGTGCCAGTCATGATGCCTAAACCTTTGCGTTGAAATCAATGAAAAATAGTGCTTTAAGCTAAAAGATGAGACCTGCTTTGGCAATTCAGGTGTCGAGATTTATACTTATTCCATTCTATGTGTACGAGAGTATATACCGGGCCTATTGACACACCGAACCCGGTGTTTACGGGTTGAGAAGATTAACGCCGGGCAATGATTCTATAGAGACCAGTATGCTCCTGGTATTGCATGTCTTATTTGGAGTTCTTAGTTCCCGATGCAGAGCGAGGTGAACCACTTATTCATGATCATCCACTGCGGAAGCCCACAGGATTTAAGCTTATCCAATGACTGTCTAATCAATACGAAAATTGGTTAGAGGAGAAGTGGCTGGCCAATAAATGTACAGTAAATACGAAAGGTAGTTAGAGGACAACAACTTCATATACGTAAACTACCTACTAAGAGGGCACAACAGCAACGGTCTACCTAGATGAGATATCTGGCAGTTCTAATATTTGAAAGGCAGTATGTGCAGGCTTACCCTGCCAATGCAAGGCCATCCTACAAATTGTTTCGTACCTCAATCGTGTGTTGGCGGCCGGATTGCTTTTCCCAGAGGGAAGAAACCTCGTCTAACAGCTGCTTTGGAGGCTGTTTTGACAAGCTCACAAGCTCATGATACCTTGAAAACATGCTTTTCATGACCCTTTGTTGTGCTTTGCGACTGTGAACAGCACTGCGGATGCTGTAAGTGATCTGCATACCGGTGCATATAAGATTAGGTTCTTATAAACAAGCACCCGGCTGGTAGAATAACTTCCCTATCTTATAAGGCTTATAGGCCTAAGTGCCCTGAAGCTATAGGTTTATGTGCTATGTATAGCTAAGGTAGGGAGTCCCTTAGTGGAGGGCACTAGGGCGCTGTTCAAGGAATTTAGCAAACTGTTCCGGGCACTTAGCGGAGGATGCTATGGAAGGCACCCAAAGCTCCATGCTCAGGGGATCGTTCAGAGCATCTAGGCCTATAGCTTCAGGACGCTTAGGCATACAATTATCCCCCACAGCCAAGTGTGTCTGGCTCAAGTGTTAAATTAGCATATTTTTATGGTATCTCGTCCCGAGAGCTTCGTCTGGGTCTTCTGAGACCGCCGACGGTATACGTAGGTGCGACTTTCCCGGATGATTGATCTTCACATTATACTATGGTACTTCTCACTTAAACTGGCACACAAAAGATAGACCATGTTGAATTCAGCAATTCAAGGTTGCGAAAAGCAAGTCAGTGGTAGTGAACGAGGTACATCTCCAGCATGACATGCTACAACAGTCTTCTAGTCTTGATATTCGACAACAGTAGCGCCGTGGCCTGCTTTGGCTCTGGGAGAAAATTCCCGGGCCTTTTGCAGCGCCTTGGCCTCCAGTCTGGCTGCATACAATCAGTTACGTTACGTTGAACAGAAGGATTGGGCCACGTACCGAGAGTATCAGGCAGTGTGATAACGCCGAGAACCTGCAGGGCAGCAAGCGCATCCTTAACCCACTCCAGGCAGTCGGATGAGGACCGGCATTCAAATGCCTGACCTCGAAGAGAAGTCTGATCACCGTCCAGAAAACGAATGAAGTCCTTGAAATATTTGGCGTCGACTAAATTCGCGACTCGCATCAAGACAATGAGAATGTCAGAATTGTCCGGGTCGATTTTGCTGGCCTGGGTCTTAGCCGACGTTGGATCTCCAAAGCCGTTTGCGTGGTATAACGTGCAGGCTGTATTTGAATCGGTAATCAGTATGTGCCAATGCTTGATTAAGTCAGCGGCGGTGAGTTATCATGGGACTGAAGCCTTACGTATGTGCCCTGGAATGGCCGAGAGCTGAGAGCAATGTAGACAGAACTCTCGTGAAGACTTCCGTTCAGAGACATTCTTTCAATATGTGAGTAGTGTCAGAGAATTGTTGAAATTAGACGAAGACTCCAATGGCTGGTAAACAGGAAGGGATTGCTCAAATGAACAGAAATGATTATAGCTTTGTAGATGGAATGAATTAAACCTGGCGTTCATTGAGAGTACAGCGTTCTATATACAGTCGGACAGTTCTTTGCCTTCCCGTCAACGTTTCAGCCTCATCAACAAAGGGCTGCCGCATGAACTGTACTGCATCAGAGGGTGAGTGCCATAGCAACTGATTCGAAGACGCGTCCCTCAATAAGATGAAGTGTGCGATCCAAGCTTGTTCGCCTTGCCAGCTCGGCCATCGCTGATGCGTTTGAGAGTAGCAGTGTCAACGGACAAAGGAAGGTTCATCACATGGACAGGACACGGACCATAGGTGGCTGGAGTCCATATGCAGCGAGAGATGTGGCGGCCTCTCAAACTTGGACTAAAGCTATTCATGGAGTTTCTATTCATTGTTCTCTTGGTCTGTGTTGAGACGCAACCAGTACTAGGCTAAGTTAGTCAATTAGCGAATACGAGGCTCTCCACAAAACTACGGGGTTCCTTCATTCTCCTTTCAATTGACATTTGCGGTGGCTTTTCGACTTGGAAGGATGAAGGAAGAAGAAGATACCTAGGTACAACGACCCTTTTGGTGGAAAAAGGACAGACCGGGGAGCATTAACCCAAGGAGGATTTCATTTGAATTAGTGATTTTGAGCCTCAGCCTCATGAATCAATGTTCCGAGGGCTTTGATGTGTTAGACCAATCCTCCTGCTTCGTTCTTACACAGTGAATGGCTGAGTTACTCGTGTGGATCCATCATGACGGCACACAGGTGACAACAGCAGCAGAATAAAGACGAGGAACGTGCGTAATCCCGACGTCTAGGCTTCTCCTTTGAATTGAATCTGGACTAGTGTGTTTTATGAGGGTATTTAAATCGTACTCGATCCTTGGACTCGATCCTCAGGCTTGATCAGCTGGCTGTACCGCCTTCAACAACCAAGATGTTTCCACCCTATTCACCCCTCGTCGAGACCACTCTGAAAGAAGTCGATGAAACTCAGCTTCCGCACCCCGACGGAGAGCTCGTCCGATGTTTCCTTGAAGATGCTGTTGACGGAGACATGGCTGCAGAATATCTGCGTCGTCGTTGCAGCGGTTCGATTGGACCTTCGAACCTGAATCAGTTCTTGATAGACTGGAGGAAAATTGCTTCTGTTTGTATATTTCCCCTTGCCTGTAGAAGAGATAGCTTTGTCAGTGGCACATCTAATGACCTCAAAAGTTATTCAGGAGCCGTTTCCGGCCGTAATTGAGCAGCCGATAGCACTCGTCGAAGAGGTACAACGAAGGGACGGCGACAAATGCTGCATCTCTCGACAGGGCCCATCGCCGCTGGACCCTTTGATTGTCTCACCTATATTCCCTGAAAGACAAAGAGAAGCTTTGGCCAGTCTTGTGAGACATGATTCAGTGTGTTTTCCACTTGTCCCTCTCCTGCGAAGGCGCAGTTATTGACTGTCATGAAAGGGCCTGGAAGCCATGATGAGCGCTTTCTTTACGCCTGCACTCAGCAAGGATATTTTCCAGAGCGACTTCATGGACCCAGTCCGGCAGCATTGGCTCCTGCGTAAGTCCGCAGCTCAGGCCTTCAGCCAAGGATACTTTCAAGTCGAGTTCATTGATGAAGACAGAAGCGTAAGCTCTGATCCAGAGGTCCTGTTAACAAGCACTTAAAACTCACAAAGAGATAGCATGAGTATGATGTCTGTAGCAATTACATCGGAGGGCCTGAGCATCCTGCCATCGTGGAGTACACAAGCACTCGAGCTGGTGGGCGTTATTTTCGAGATTCGTCTATGCCTGACCTTTCATCGATAAAGTTCATTTCGCATCTCTCCAGATCTATTCGATGGCTTCACGTTGCCCGTGAGATTGCTGAAAGACCTACGAGGGGGCCTTCCAGCCCGACTCACATTCACACGCTATCATCTTTTAGGGAAAGTCTCATGAGCATCGCACGCCTCATATGGGTAAGCACCCCCGTCAAGTTCCGATTTCAGATGTATCGCCTATTGGATTGGTTCGGGCAGCGTATGTATGGGGTTTCCCGATTCTACAAGGTGCAGCGGCTTCCATTCGGGCTCTACCTAAAAGCATCACGGATGAATAATCGGGAAAGATTAATGAATGAGGCTGGTGCTCTAGCCCTCGTCCACAAGCATTGTGGACCGATTGTCCCGCGTCCTCTGGATCTGGTGACAGCGGGGGGAATATACTTCCTCCTGATGACCAAGATCCCGGGGTGTCATCTCGGCTTATGCATCGACACACTTACAGACGAAGAACTTGAGTCCATTATGGAAGATCTCAAGATTCATCTACTGAGCCTTCGGACCATCCCCAAAACCGTTGCACCAGCCTACGCTATAACCAATGCAATTGGAACAGCTTGTCGTGACTTTCGGATCATGAGGGTTTACGATAGCGGTTACCGTGGTGATTATTTGGGTCCATGGCGAGACGAAGACGAGTTCAACACATACCTTACGACATCCGCTCTTCCCGATGTTAACCTCCGCAGCGATCACAGCATTGTCTTCACGCACGGCGACATCAATATGCGCAACATCATGGTCCACGATGGCCGGTTTTCCGGTATTGTCGATTGGGAGACTGCCGGTTGGTTCCCAGAGTACTGGGACTACACAAAGGCTCGCTTCATCACGAAATTGCATCGACGTTTCCTTAGGGCACTGAATAAGATGTTCGCGGACATTGAAGACTACAGTGGCGAGCTGGAGGTAGAGCAAAAGCTGTGGGAGGCTTGCTTCTGACGGTACGTATGAGATACTAAGCTTGCTGATTAAGAGTGGTGATGCGAATGTATTTAAGTCGATTGCAATCAAAATGAATTGGGTCGTTGGACTTGTTGTACTACTCGTGGTGCCTTGCTTCTCGAAAGTGGTTGTTTCGGAAAATGCTACTCTCAGAACGAGTTTCCGACGAGAAATCCGTAAAACCTTTATTACACTGCCATCTGGCATTCCTATAAACGCGAGGTTCCTTTATTCGACCACAATGCTGACTTTCCGCCTCACTTCTATATGGCATAATACACATGCATAGTGCCATCTCTCTCCAGTAAATGCTAAAGGCAGGTTAATTGATGCAAGGATATTCAACTTGTTATACTATTCTACGAGTGATAGCATATGCATATGCATTTTCTTTAGAGTCCTCGGATGTGAGGAGTATCTTACATACTGAATCAAGTTCAGGAGCATCAAGCGATGTACTCGACATGCTCTGTTCCCTGCTTGACTTTGATGTTAGCTTTATCTTGGGCTTCATCAAAGACGTGAACCTGCGCCTTGCGCCATTTGCGAGGATGAAGACCAGATTCCTCAAAAAGCCAGTCGATCTCGCGAAACGTGCGGCCTTTGGTCTCTGGAAGACGGAAGATGCACCAGATCCAGATGAGACAATTGGATGCAGCCTGGCCTGTCAGTACGAGACCATGGTGAGAGAGATGGAGGAACTTACAAACATGAAAGCTGTCTTAGCTCCAATGTTCCAGGCTCCACCAGTAAGCATTTTGGGAAGAAGGATGTTGGAAACAACGCTCGTCGCGTTGAAGGCGATACGCGAAAGAGAAATCATCTTGGCGCGAAGTTTGATGGATGGAATTTCACCCTGTATTTCTGTTAGAGTTCTTTTCCCCTCTACCATTCAAACTTGGGAGGCCAGTGCTTTACTCACAATGATTGTATAAGAGGATGGCGCAACGGTGGCGATGTAAATGACCGTAGAGATAAGGAGGAGTGAGCCCACGGCATTAGATACCTCTTTGCTCTTGCTATCCTTCAAGCAACCTAGGATCCCTATTGAGAATAGGAAGATGTCGCTGAGCATGAGGCCGATAGTGAAGATTGTTGCTCGGCCGAATTTCGTCATGAGCCAAATACAAAAGATGCCAAATGTAAGGTACTGGGAGTTAAGGATCAGGTTGAGATCGAACGCCCCGTCTTCTGATAGACCAGCCTGCTCCAGAAACTGAACAGTTTGTACGTTTATACCGTTGCCGCCCCAAACTTGGGCCATTTGCACAATGCAGACCTTGAAGTGTCCCGTAAGTAAAAGTGAATGCCACTTGGATGCGAGATTGAGACTTACAATCTCCGTGCGCCACAAATTCTTTCCGCGGAAACACTCAATATAGCTACTGGACTCGTGAAGCTCGGCCTCCATCCTGTTTGTATAATCGATGAATGCAATGGTTTCTTCAATCTCGTCGGCAGTTGGGTTGGTTCGGAGACGGCGGAGCGTAGCACGGGCGTCCTCAATACGACCTCTTCGAACTAGGAAGTAAGGCGATTCTGGGGCAAAGTAGAAACAAAGGAGGAGCGGAATAGGCCACACGAATTGGATAATGAAGGGGAGCCTCCACGCTGAGGTAAATCACTGCTATTAGCATCGTGGCCAAGAAACTGTGATGGGTGTTGAACGCAACATACCCCATTCGCCAGCAAACCCAAGACAGGCACGATTAATCAAAGCCCCAATAAAGAAGCCCAGACCCCAGCAAATACCAATCCAAGCGGTGACCAGAGGCCGCAGACAGGTGGGCACCATCTCGGAGGAATACGCGACGCAACCCGTTTGGAATGCTCCCCAAGGGATGCCTGCATCACGTCCAAAGTTAACGCAGTTTGGAACACGCAAAAGAAGTCTAGAACCCTTCGCTTACCACAAAGCAGCATAGCCGCAAACATCATACCCAGACTCTGAGTGAAAGCGAATAAGAAGAGAGCACCAGTCAAAAAGACCATCATGCCACTAAGGATCGGTTTCCAGCCATGTTTATCGGCGAGGAATCCAGCAATGGCGAGCCCGATGAGTTCCCCAATTACCATGGCCTGCTGTATCGCAGTCTGCCACTTGGCTGGAATCTCCAATACACCATTGTCCACTGAACCAAAGCGTTCCTTGAACTGTGTCTGGGCCCAGAAAGTAGTTGTCTGTCTGCCGCATCAGTCCCAAAATTGCTGTGACAATAAGAACTCATCCAAGTTGAAGAGTCTATACTAACGCAAGTTGCATCAGTTGACTGCATCGTCAACGTGAGAGAGAAAATGCACGCCCAAAAAACAGCCTTGCGGTATTTCCTCACGGCTCGGAACCATGTGAGAGCATGGTCGGCTTCGTTGGCAGCGTTTGCACGCTCAATGAGGATCGGATTGATCTCTGGTGCCGCAACCTCGCGCTGACTGCTGATATCGACCTTTTTGCTATCACCAAAGGCTTCAGACATCGTGTAAGAAGGATAGCTTTACGGAGTCTGGGGTAAAAGAGGGGCTGGGAAAATCTGGGGTTGTGGGGGAAGCCGCTTGATCAGATTCCGCGGGGAGGCCTTGAATATTAGACCCCTCGCCCTGATGTCCTTGCCATGATACTGTAGATCGTGATGCTCATTCCATGTTGGACTTCCGACGTATGTCTGCCTCCTATTCCGAGGCGACTGTCGCCAGCTGAACCGAATTTCCGATTGCAACCTCCCCAAGCCGGCCTGTCTACAGTTCCAGACCAGACCCTTGCTCTCTTTTCCTTTTTCCGACCTGATCCCCAACCATTTAGCTGTAAGGATAAAAAAGACGCCCGAGGATTGCTGACGATCCGAGGCGAGAGTACCGACAAGCGATAATTTTCAGTGCTCAGCTATTATTGATACATACTGATTGCTACGAATGCTTGATTCGGATTACCAATCAGTAGAATCTTTATCTATGGTCTATTCCGACTGATGCAACTAAATCAAGTAAATAATTATTGGCTTGAAGAATCGCTTGCCTTGGACGTGCTCACAATTATGGCTCCGATTCGAGTTGCCATCATCGGCCTCTCCGCTTCAGCCAAGACGTCTTGGGCTCAACAGGCGCATCTACCCTATCTCACTTCAGAGCGGGGAAGGAGTCATTACAAGATTGTGGCTCTGCTCAACTCCAGCGTCATCGCCGCCGAGACTGCGAGAGACTATTTCGATTTGCCTGCTACGACTAGAGTATACGGTAGTCCGCAGGATCTCGCAGAAGATGAAGAAGTTGACTTTGTTCTTTGCACGACTCGAGCGGATGTCCATATGGCCACCGCCTTGCCATCGGCGCTAGCTGGGAAAGCTCTGTATATCGAGTGGCCACTAACCGAAAACTTGGCTACCTCGCAACAGCTGCTACAGGCTTGCGCCGAGAACGGAATCTTGGGAATTGTTGGCTTACAGAGTCGAGTCTCGCCCGTTACGCTCAAGATAAGAGAGATACTCCTCGCTGGTCGCATCGGTTCTGTTCTCAGCAGCGATGTGCGATCTTACATATCTCCGCCGCCTCGGGACATGCTACCCGAGGGGCTTTCATACTTCGCGGATCGTAAGGTTGGCGGCAATCAAGTAACAATCAAGTTCGGTCATCTCCTGGACCAACTTCATCATGTGCTGGGTGAATGGGCGGAGGATTGGACTAGTCGCATGCAAATCCAACGGCCGCAGAGACGGCTCTACACGAAGAAGACAAACACAGGCGCCGTGGTTGATGAAGGAAAACCAAAGTTCATAAGAAGCGACGTCCCAGACTTAATGGCCGCACATGGCAGGCTTGTTGGACGTAAAGGGTCTAACCAGGTACCTCTGGATCCAGATGCGACTCTCTCCGTCATGTTACGTGCCGGTCAACCCTTTAAGGGACAACCAACACTGACATGGACAATTAACGGATCCAAAGGTGAGATGCTCGTATCCAGCAGCCCTGCAAATCCAGGAATCACGATCCAGGTTCATGGCCATGCGACAGATTCGGTCGAAGATGTGGAATGGAAATACCCAGAATGGCAGAAGGACCTGAGCCCTCATGCAAGACTAGTTGCCGAGATGTATGACCGATATGCGAGTTGGGTCGAAAAGGGTGGAGGGGAAGTCATCGAAGGAAAGGAATGGCCTACTATCGCCGACGCTGTTAACAGAATGACCGAGATGGACACCTTATGGACAAGATTTGACGAGCAGGAGTAGACTGTTTCATCATAAACTGTTTGGTAATATAGACTCCTGTACCCGTTCACTAGCTGATTAACGGGTCCCATCTCCAAGACCCTACTTAGACGATTCCTTAGTCTTTTCGTTTTTCATATTGGTTTGTCTGTTGTATATTTTTCTCATATCTTTTCTATCTAAGCAACTGAAGAAGACTATGCAAAGTCATCGCATAGGCGTAGGCGATGGTCGGCAACTCGTTACCTCTCAACCGTACTATCTCTAGGACTGACTCGTACGATGGGAGCCGACAGTCGCCTCATCGCTAGACCCTGAACTAGGTTGCATTCTGGTCAGCCTTCCCCCGAACTGCCGAGTTCATGCGGGGTAAGAAACACACCAGCAGATCTGGCGGCCGAACCAACGGGCCAAGCTTTTCTGCACTTGCTTGATAAGGCAAATGAATGGATTGCTAGAAACCTTTTCATCGAATGTCTCATTTGCAATAACACTTGGACAAAGCGGCACTAATTGAAAGATCATCTTCAGGCCGGGAAACTTTCGGAAGAACCCAAGTCTTTCCTTAAGTATATAGTTGTCGTGGCAGTTTCTCTTGATCCTCCATCATTCAACCCATTCCTAAATATTCTCAACCTAGGCCGATGAAACCTCTTGGATCTTAGGCGATATAGTCTTCAACCATGTTCAATTTTGCCAACACCCTCGCACTTTACAGCTCCCTAACTTCTTTGGCCTTTGCCTTTGCGCCGGGTCTCAAACTTGAACTGTCTCTACAGAGAGCTACCCAAGGCATCGCCATCTCAGCCGATGGTCGTAGATTCCTTTCACAGCGCTACTCTGATACATTTCCGCCACAAGCAGTTGAGCTCCTTGCCGATGGCACGACCGTCCTGTACCCTGATGCCGAGTGGAATTCATGGACGCCTAATTCGACAGTGGATGTCAGGACTGCGTTTGTGAACATCGATGGGGCAAGGATTGGCCCTGATGGTCGATACTGGGTCGTTGATGGAGGAACTCAAGATGCGGACGGCGTCGTCGTTAACGGCTCGTCTAAGCTTGTGGGTGTGAATCTGACAACCAATACAGTCGACAAGCTCTACTATATGGATAACTTCACAGGCATTGGAAGCAGCATGGATGATGTCCGGTTTAATGGAAAGTTTGCCTACCTCAGCGACACAGCCGGCGCCCTCGTTGTGCTTGAACTTGAGTCCGGGAAGGGCCGCCGACTTCTTGCGAACAGTCCATCTGCGCAGGCCTGGTTTCCCATGGCCTACAATCATACGTTTGTACCTGGAATTCCTCCAGCACTGACAGTCTCGGCTGGCCTAGACCAGATTGAGGTCTCTCCAGACGGTGTCTACCTCTACTATCAGCCCTGCAATGGAGGGATGTGGCGGATCAAGACAAAATACGTCAATGCGGCTCTTTACAATGAAACACTGGCAGCATCATTGGGGAACTACTCAGAACCTTTCGCCTTTACTCCGAGCACCGGCGGAACAGCCATTGACGCTCTTGGCGTTATCTATGCGAGCGACACCGATTCACTCTCCATATGGAAGATTATGCCAGACGGCACCACGTCGACACTAGTCCAGGATGACGCTCTATTATGGACCGACCTCCTCTGGATTGATGCTGAGCATAGGCTTTGGCTGCCGGCCTCGCAAAGACGACCCGGGAACGACGGACTGATGGCTCTTGGACCGAATTACATCTTCACGTATCACATTAATGCTGGGCCATCACCGATAGATCATGCGTAATCCTCTGTTGGGGAGGATATCTGACGTAGAGACTGCATGTATATACTATCATCTCGATAAAAGAGGGCACTGGAAGACACCCACTTGAACCGTGATACAGTCGAATGGCAGCTGGAAATCAGACCAGGGTTTGCTGTGGAGTAGTGGTATAACCAACAATTAGTGAACCCTTTCCACACGGCAAAATATGAGATGAATCATAAAATCAGAGTCAGGCATCCACTGATTCTCAGGCAAGCCTGCAGAGGGAGTCAAGCCTGTTACAGAGTAGGTTGCATTTCATTGACGTTTACCCGATGTTTGGCCTGCATTACTCCGTCTTACCGCATCGTTTCGTACCAATAGGCGTAACTTTTCGGCAAAACTGCAAGCCAGAATGGTCACGCGGACAATACGAACCACAATTATCGTCAACGTATTATTCAGCACGGCAGAGCTCTTCTTATCTGTAGAATAATTTATCTTGCAGCCTCCTCTTTTCGTCCCAGATTCAATTCTTTCTTTCCCTTCAATTGTAGCCTATGAAGTATCTTTCGCCATGTCCGTGACCGAGCAATTACCAGTGATTGAAACTATCGTCTTGGAACCTGTTTTGGAACCTGTTTTAGACCCTGATAACCCACCAAATCCCGTCCCTAGCGATGGCCAGCGTACCTTTCAGACATTGACGCCAAACCTCATGAGAAAAGAGCGCAGACTGGCCATCATAGTCTTCATCGTAGCGAGCAACATGGTCCAGGTCAGAAATCAATATTCCTAAGCTTTCTCAATGAAGGGTTCTAACCGACAGCAGATGATATCGAATATGGTAGGCATTGCGGCCGGCCTTGAAATTAGCAATACTCTTGGCTACGCATTGTCTCCGGGCAAGGCCAATTGGGCAGCAGCATCTTATCCGTGTGTTCTTTTCCCGATTTCACTATCACGCACTCAAACTAATAGCCCATGTTCAGTTTGACCCAAGGCGCTTTTGTACTGATAAGCGGTCGTCTCGGTGCCGTCTATGGACATCGTAATGTTCTCATCGCGGGAGCTATTTGGTTCGTCATTTGGACTTTGGCCAATGGCTTCTGTAATAGCTTTGTCACATTCAATGCTTTTCGTGCCTTGTCTGGAATTGGAGGTGCACTTATCATGCCTAACGCTGTGGCTCTGATTGGAACGACTATTCCTCCCGGAAGGATGCGCAACATCACCCTTGGCTTCTTCGGTGCCTCTGCACCCATTGGTGGCTATTTAGGCGCTATCTGGTGTGGAATCTTCGTACAATTTGCAACTTGGAAATGGATCTTCTACAGCATGTGAGTTGACAGGGTAATCGCCTCGTGAGAAGACTCCTTCAAGCTAATTCGATCATTTTAGGGCTATAATAGGCACAATAACCTTTGGCACTCTCAGCGTCCTCCTACCGTATGATTATCCTGTCGACAAGGGTGGTAAGATTGATTGGGTCGGTGCATTCTTGGGTACGACAGGCTTAATCGTCTTCAACGTTGCTTGGAAGTGAGTACAATGGCCGATACCGGGAACAGTTACTGACAGGAACAGCCAAGCTCCAGCCAGTGGTTGGAATCAGCCATTTGTCATTGTGTTGCTGGTTTTGTCTCTCCTCTTCCTCGGATTTTTCGGTCTTTGGGAGCACAGATTCACAAAACACCCAATTATGCCATTGGACATATGGACCGCACCGTCTTTCATTCCTGTCATCTTCGTTGCTCTGCTGAGCTTTATGTCTAATGGCATCTTCCTTTGGTACATGGTGGCCTGGCTGCAGATTCTGCGCGACCAAAGCATCCTCCAATTTGGAGCCGAATGGACTCCTTTCGGCGTTGTTGCAACTCTCGCAACTTTCGTCGCAGCTTGGATGATCCCACGTGTCGATGCTCAATGGATATTGGCCATCGGCTCAGCGACTATTCTCATATCCAATCTCCTCCTGGCTACAATGCCAGTTCAGCAGACCTATTGGGCGCAGGTATTCCCCGCTACTGTCTTTATGGCATTTTGCCCCGATTTCGTCTACGTTTCTGCTCAAATTATTGCAAGCAACAGCGTGAAGCGCCGCCAACAAGGTGTGGCTGCTTCGTTAATCGGCACTTTGAACCTGTATGGAGGCAGTTTGGGGATGGGATTTGGTGGCACTATCGAGACTGAGGTGAACAAGGACAGAGCAAATCCGGTTCTTGGTTATAGAGCTGCTCTCTATTTTGGAGCTGGGATAGCTCTGCTAGCCATCGTCCTTGACTCTGTCTTTGTGAGGATGGTCAAGGATGAAAGGGAAGGCTGGGAGGATGCCGCAGATGAGGATGCCGGCATTTGGGCCAATGAACCGGAAGGCATCTCTACAGCCACAGACCTGGCATCAAGGAATCAAGGTTCCGAACTGCGGACGTGACATTCGCCAAGGATTCACTTACTTGGCAAACGGGGTCGATCGCTCGTCTGCCTGAATCCTTCACGAGGAGGAGGCTGCCGGAAGTCAACACAACTCAACTGCTCTGACAATAAGCATCCAGCTTACGTACATCTTCAAAGTACGTGTCGCAAAATCAAAATAAATGGAAATTCTCTAGTTATTATATTGAATACAGAGGAAATAGAGAGACCTTGAAAAGCTAAGTCGCAATGCGTGTTCAATTCTCATGGCGATCCGTAAGCGGACCCTTGTTTTCTCCGAATTCCAGCGTGATCAGAAGACCGAAGGATCACGAGCGACTCCGTATATGCCTGCGTGCCTAAGGCACAAAGCCAAGGCGCTGTGCCGCACGGCGCCGTTTCAACACCTGACGATTCCTACTTTTCAGGCTCAACCTCGTATTCCCCAACATTTCTCCGCTTCATGCGCAAGAAATTAAAAAAGACTCAAAATGTCATCGGAAAGATCACCACTGCTTGCGCCTGAGGTCCAGGCCTCTGAAGACAATGTCGCGCCGCCGGCTTCGAGCAGCATTCGCATCGGGGCGATCGTCGGCGATGCCTTCAAGTGGCGCAAATACCCTCGAGATCTCTGGCTCGCCGCTTCCGTGCTTGCTCTGCTCAATTTTGGCACCACAGTTGTCACTCCGGCTTCGCAGACACTAATTCTTCGAGCGGTTTGTCGAGTATATGGAGATGATCCCAACGATCAGGTTTGTATGGAGCCGGAGGTCCTGTCGCATTTCGCCTTTGTATGGAATGTTTTAACAATTGTCGCTTCTTTGATCGGTAAGAGATCCTGTCTGCTTGCTATACTTTGCTAATAACTTCGCCTAGCGGTGGTCATGCAAATACCGATGGGTTTCGTTCTGGACAAGAAAGGCAATCGTCTGGCCCTCATGCTCAACTTGACTGGCATAATCCTATATTGGGTCGTCATCATTGCCGCCGGTAAGATTCTTCCTTTTATCTCGAGAGGGGAATTACTGATCTTCTACAGGATTTATTGACGCATTGCCTCTTTGGATCTTATACCTTGCACCAATTTTCTTTCTTGTTGGCGGTGGTCCTCTATCAACCCCAGCTCTACTCTTCGCCGCAATCAACGGCAAGGTGAATCCCCAGCAACGGTAAGCACTATTATACTATTATTCCCAAATGGAACTGCATTCTCATAATATACTGTGTCTAGAGTCATCGCATTCTCCATAATTCTGGGATTGGCCAGTATTGGGACCTTGATTGGATCACTCCTTGTACCTGTGACGACGTGGCCTCACTATTGGATCTCCTGCCTCATAGGTTTTTTGGCCTTTGCCGCTATGTTTCTCCCGATTTTTTTCATTATAAACGAGACTCCCAGAGAGTCAGCAGAGCATTTCAGAGACGAGGATGGTCTTGAAGGCGCTGAAGGTGACCCGTTGCTTGGAGACGCCAATGCGAGCAACTCCGGGACACCAAATTGGGCCTGGATCCGTTCCAACGCTGCCCTACTCATTACATTCTTTTTTTCTGTAATGATATTTTACATTGGAGAAGACGCCTCGTATTACATCATCCTCTGGATATGGACTCGGTTTCAGGAAATCGTGGACCGGGTATGCCATCTATTCCGAATTTGTGAGCCATGCTGATTGGATGCACAGACCGGACCTATCTACTTGATTCCTTCGATCGTCTCACCAATTCTCTATCTCATTCTACTCCCAATTGCCAGTTCTTGGATCACCCTTGTCCGGGAATACGAACCCTCTTTGAAAGACCTGACCCTTTCTACGTCTGGTGTCATCCTTTCGTTGGTGGGAGCTATTATCATTGCCTTCAGCCCTAACACCATTGTTGCCGTCTTTGGTTACGTAGTGTTCAATTTAGGATCTGGCGTAGTTGTGACACTTCGTTCGTTCATGGCATCTAAAGTCGACGTTGCATTCTCGGGACGCCTTTTCGGGTCTATAGCGGCGACTGGCATGATTGGCAATCTGGTCGGAAGCCAGTTGATGAGAGCCCTTTTTATACTTGGGGACAGTCAGGAGCTCTGGGTGGCACTTGAATTCATTGCATCTGCGGTAAGTCAAGCAGAATATAGTAGAGTTTTCCGAAATTCTAAGAAACATCTAGGTCGCTTTCTTGATTGTTCTCGCATTGCTAGGGTGGCTTCACATCAAGCGTTATTAGTTGCAGCCCAAAAGGATGTCTTGGGAAAACTATGGTTATCTCAAGTTTCCCGGCCTCTAAACTCGGAGATGTTTTCTAGATTGTCTGTTTCTGCAATTTTTTATTCTCTACTGCTGCAAAGCTTTGATCATGTGCTTGATCAATGCTACAAATCTGTTAAAGAAGGTTTTTATGATGATTATGGTTCAGGGTTGAGAGCAGGAGTTATGATCTATTTTCAAAGATATTCCCGAAATCGAAGGCGGATTTGGTTCTATCACTGAGACACTTTATTTGAGCCCACAGTGGAGAGGATTCTGCCGGCGTTGACCGCTAAGGAATGTACTGATAGAGAGAACGAGAGTCATCAACCAACAACCTACCTCGTATTCTGTAAATAATTTCCCGCTGCAAACACTGCCACTATGGCTAATCCCTCAGAGACCCAACCAAAACTCCTTTACTTTGAAGAACACAACACGGAACAGCCCGAGTCGATAATATTTCTTCACGGCGGTTTCGGAAGCCACGTGGAATGGAAGTCTGTTATTAGTGAAGAATCACTCGCATCGAAGCATCTCATCTTGGTAGATCTCCCAGGCCACTCCGCATCTCGGGATATCGAGTTCCCCTCATTAGAGGCAGCCGCCGAGGAAGTGGCTCAGGTGATTCGACAACGGGCGCACGGCGGAAAAGCCCATGTTGTCGGTTTCTCACTTGGTGGCTTCGTGGCGCTGGTTCTCACGAGACGCTGCCCAGATGTTGTTTTGTCCACCTTCGCCTCGGGCGCGTACCCATACCGAGGCTTTTTCAAATGGGTTATGGCACGGCCGAGGGTGCATGCAATTTTGAACAGTGTAGAAAATATCCCTGGGTTCACAGAATGGTCTTTACGAATGCAGGGTATTGACGGGAAGGAATGGCTCGAAGAGACGAAGAAGAACCAGTCTTGGGACAGCAAAGCTGCTAAGAAAGATCTTGCCGACTATTCAATGGATGATGTGCGTGCCGTTGCGGACTCGGGTGTAAGGACATGTGTCGTCGCTGGTGGAAAGATGGACCAAGTTGATGCTTACAAGGAGATGAGTGTGGCTCTTCGAGAAGGAGGAAAGAAGAAGGGCATTATGAACGAGGCTGTCGTTGTGCGGGATGCATACCACCCGTGGCATCTACAGATTCCTGACCTGTTTGCAGGTGGAGTGAAGGCCTGGGTTGACAATGAAGAACTACCCAGCGCGTTCGAAAGGCTTTGATACCGTTTGATACATTGACAAGTATTCATTTGATTTTTAAAGTAGGTACCGAGCATCGTTAGCATTTCAATACAAAATTTATCCAAGAACTGTTCAATGAAGTCGTTTTAAGAACATGAAAAGTACGGACCAATGAGTGTAAAGAGAAAATCCGCAGTCAGCGATTACCTCAAGAGAAGAGCACTTATCACAACGCGAGACGATCATGACGGTTTGCCATGGGCTCTGCTTCTATTGCAACCTCTAGCCGGTCTGCCACTGCTGTTCTGCTTTCTCATAGGATCAAGAACCTTTCCGATACTTCAGTCACAGGTTCCAAATTGCATTTCTTGAGTAGATTCAAAAGACACTCGTCCTTGGATCCTAAATTCTACGTCTCATCTTCCTATTTGGATACTTTCAATTGTGTGAAGCCTGAAACCCAGTATCACGCGAAGAATGAGAATGTTTCAAGCGAGGATGGTTACCAAAATATCCCAATCAAGATATTGAGTCGATGGCAGCGGTTATTTGCAGAGTGCAGTCCTGGTTCGCCAGTCTTGTTCGAGGTGGCTCAACACATCGTCGTAGCTGTTTCGGAGTTTTCGCGATGGCTTCATCCCAAGCATCCTGGTTAGCTCTCGTAGGGTTGGTGAGCATTAGAGGGGCAGTCTAAGACAACGAAAATAACCATAAAATCGGATTCGCCACGCCCAACAGAATCTACGGCCAATCAAGTCGTTCTAAGGGTAGACAGCGAGCACTGATAAGAGCATGTGGTTTACACATCATTCGATGGCCAAAGTCTGTTTTTCACGTGTGGCTGTATCGGTTGGCTCGTGTTTCGGAGAAATTCTGCTCGTGGGCGGCAAAGAACAGCAACGCATGGGTGGCTCTAGAGTAAGCCTCTCCATTTAGCTTGACCGCCTAAAGAAGAGGTGGTGATTCATACCTGGGATCTGCCTCTCGATGGCGACTGTCTCGCGGAAAGATGGCTCTGGTTTCACATGTCAATTGAGACAAAACGTCACACTTCGTCCAAGCTCAGCATGGCATCAGCCACAGTGATTCTGCTGGCATGAATAGCGGCGAACATCAGCTCCGGATCGGGACATGCAGACTCGTTCTCGCCGCCCTGTGCTCCGTAAGCAGCATCCCTCCCTGGACAAGCTTGATCAGTCAATTGCCAATCGCCGGTTATCAGCAACACGGCCAGCACCGGTGCAGCATCGACGCATCTCAGCTGATCAGGTGACAAGCAAGGCTGGCTTCAGTCAATAGCCGAGCCAAGGAAATTGGAAAGCTCATGGGCGGCCCGCTGCTGCATCGGAATGCAGTCCGCACCCAGCTGTTAAGAATAGAGTAGAGCTACAGCTCAGCGTCGAGATAGTCTCGTCACATCCAGGTGGGGGACACTCACTCCAGGCTAGCGAAACATTGCCGGGATCGAGAGATAAGAGCATGCTCACTCATTGGACGGCCTCCGAAACCTCTTATCTTCTCCGCGCCTCATGGAGAAAGACGCTAGAAACACGGACAAGGGGATCGAGGCTAACATCGCCAAGCAGAAGCTCTCCCCGCGCCAAGCACTGCTCCTCCACAAAGCCAAGAAGCCAAGAGCCCAAGAGAGGGTCAGTTCCAACGTCTGAAGACGACGGTTCGCGAGCGTTGAAGAAAGATATAAATGAAGGGCAGGGTTGTTGGTAGAACGGGCGAAATTGTCTGCGGGAAGCGCTTATCAGCGAGCCCCTATGTCCGGCTTGGCCCCGTCGAGCTGGAGCTGTATAAAGAGCACAGCTGCGCAGCCAACTCGGCGGGCAAACTCGCAACAAAAGAAACGGGAAAATCTTCAAGATCTCAGGTAAGGCTTTATAAATGAATCAAAAACATTAATGACACATGCTTCACTTATCAGATACCGCGCCCCCGCGTCAGTCTGCTCCCGCTGGCCGCCCTGATACCGCACCGAGGCGTCGCCTTATGAATACGGCCGCCCATTCACGCAGCGCTGTCTAGCACACCAATACGTCCTCTCTGACTCGGCCGGGCTCTGGACGTGCGGAACCAACAGCTGGCCAGCGATCCAGCACAGCGGCTTATCAGGCAGTCTCCTGATTTACGGGTTGCCAATATGATAGATAACCCAGTGAGCCCTGGCTCTGAGCCTCGTGCCGTCTTTTCCGTCGCAAGCGGCTGGGGTCTGCCGCGCAAGATGAAGGCATGCTTATCGTGAGGCCGAGATTGGCTGGCGAGGTGCGCGAGCTCCCAGGAGGGCGATACGTCCCTGGCAACTTTGCAAGTTTCTGCAATGCCCGATATCTCTGCTCATGAAATTGGTGGCGTGTTCGCTCGGAAGAGCTGTAGAACGTGTCGAGTCCATTGCGTTCAGGGCGGCCATCGAGCAGTCTCAGGGCAGTGTCACCACGCATGTCAGCCCTCGAAGCAACCCCCCGACATGTCGCATTGCGAACACCCAGCTCTGGCCTATAAGCGGTCTGGGAGCATGGGGAGGCCGTTCACTGACGTTGATAAGCCTCGCAGGGCATCCCAAGCCCTCGCATTCTTCCCCGCCATGCACTGCCAGCCCGCCCACCCCCCAGGACGGCGACGGCGCATTCCCAGCCTAGCCTCGAGCTCGACGGAGCACGGAGTAGTGCCCATGAGTGTCATTTACGCCCATCCGCGTTGTCTTCTTGGCATTATCACTCAGTCTACCCCTGCTGGTTTCCGCGCGGACGCCTGTCCCTGTCCCTTTATCCCTCTGCACGTCAGGACGGACCCTATTTATTGTTGTGCCTGCCTCCCTGATAGCTGGGTCGCATTGGTAGTCTCGCTCTGCATCCCAGACTTTAAGCTTCCGCACGAAGTTTATCAGTCGTACGGCCGCACGACTCGACAACACCGGGCTTCTTGAATCCTCCTCTCCTTAACAGCAAGCGACTTTGGGACAATGTCTGTCAACCTGACTGATCCCTGGGTGCCAGACCCGGCGTCCGGTGTGGGCAGTGGTGAGTAATGACCCATTGAGTGCTTATCAGTCTGCGAGCTCGCTGTCTCAGAGCTCCAAACAAGCTCAGAAGCTCTGTCTTGACAGCTTGGAAGCTCAACACCAACACCCAGACTGGGAATTGATCGCCCTGACTAACATATCCTCGCAGGTGACAATGCGTGGCAGCTCACAGCCGCGTCCCTGGTCGCTCTGCAGTCCGTCCCCGGCCTTGTGGTCCTCTACGCTGGTACAGTAAAGAAGAAATGGGCCATCAACAGCGCCTTCATGGCCCTCTACGCCTTCGCCGCCGTGCTCATCTGCTGGGTGCTCTGGGGTTACAAGGCTGGCTTTGGCGAGCAGATGCTCCCCTTCGTCGGCAAACCCAATAACGTCTTGGGCATCAACACCATGCTGCAGCAGTCCTACCTCCCGGCCATTGGTGTCGGTCAGCAGTTCCCCCTCGCCACCATGATCTACTTCCAGTTCGTCTTCGCTGCCATCACGCTGGTTATCTTGGCTGGTGCTTTCCTCGGCCGCATGAACTTCTACGCCTGGATGGTGTTTGTGCCGCTCTGGCTGACACTTTCATACGTCGTCGGCGCGTTTTCGCTCTGGGGCGGTGGCTTCCTGTTCAACTTGGGTGTCATTGACTACTCTGGCGGCTACGTGATTCACCTGTCCAGTGGTACGGCTGGCTTCATCGGTAGCTATTGGATCGGGCCTCGATTGCAGAAGGACCGCGAAGATGCCCGTCCCAACAACATCCTTGCGACCCTCATCGGCGCTGGTATTCTCTGGATTGGCTGGAACGGCTTCAACGGTGGTGACCCTTATGCCGCCAGTGCCGATGCCGGTGTGGCTGTCCTGAACACCAACTTGTGCACTGCCGTCTCTCTGCTCACCTGGACTGCCTGCGACACTCTCTACACCAAGAAGCCCTCGGTCATTGGTGCCGTCCAGGGCATGATTTGTGGTCTTGTTGCCATCACCCCTGCTGCTGGAGTTGTTGCCGGTTGGGGTGCCATCCTTCTTGGCCTGGGCTCTGGCTCTATCCCATGGCTCACCATGAACATCATTGCCAAGAGGTTCCCGACCTTTGAGCGGCTCTTTGATGACACCCTCGGAATTACCCACACTCATATGATTGCTGGTTTTGTCGGCGGCTTCGGTACTGGTCTCTGGGCTACCAAGGACGGCTGCGCTGCTTTCGGTTTGTCAAACCCCGGCGGAGCTGTCGCTGGCAATGGCATGCAGTTGGGCTACCAGATGGCCGGAGCCTGCTTCATCATCGGCTGGAATCTGGTCTGGACGTCCTTGATCCTGTTGTTCATCAAGTACGTCCTGCGCATTCCTCTCCAAATGAGCGAGGCCGACCTCCTGGTTGGTGATGATGCCATCCACGGCGAGGCTGCGTACGTATTTGGTCCTTGCGAGGCCCATGATCCCGAACAAGGCTATATCCAGGGTGAGCTGATTCCGGGCAACGAGACTGGCGCCCACAACATGGAGATGGACAGAATGGACAGGTCCAATATCCCCTCCGGTGAGACGGAGAAGGATTTGCCGAAGAACGGAGAGGGGAGCGGCGGCGGGTCAACCTAATAACAGACAGAATGAAAGGGGTCGAGTCTGGTTGAGGGGAAGTGGATGAATATCAACCTAGGCTGTCATTGGTAACGGTAATAATATTCATCATAGGCGTACATATCTTGAATCCATAAGCTACAACTTATGTGTACAATCATAGTCAGATAGTGCCTTCATTATACCCAATCATCATACATAAATTATTCCTATAGTGATTGCCAAATTCTTCGGTCTCGTGTATACATTTTGCCTCTGTGCACTGCTTGATTAGCCACGGGCAGCAAACAGAAGATCGTGCTCAATGCCTTGATAGTGATAGTGTCGAATCACCAAGTGTAATGTTTTTTTGTGCAAGGCCTTCAAATTCCTTCATGAGCCGCAATGTGTGCCTTGCAGGCTCCGTTAGTAAAGCCAAATATCATTTTAGACATGATCACTTGAACACGCAAAGCTGCATTTTTAACTGCGTCGCTTAAAAATCAAATTCTGCCTGAGGTTAAGAATGAATCTCAGAGTATTTACAGGACCCTCGTACTCATGCGAGAACACTCATAGGCCAACCGGTGCATTCATCCTACACGTGGCGCGTCTCCTGTGCAGGGTAAGGTAACTTCATTATGTAGCATCGGGGTAAGATGGCCGATTGCAAGCCCAGCCAATCGTTTGGAGATGCTAGGCTATCCGAAAATTATAGCGAGTAATCATCCATTAACTATCCTTGCTGTGAGGCCCCCCAACATGGAATTTCTAAAAATGCCATTGCTCCAACGCCAGACAGCGGAAATGCTCCGTAAGAGCAGCATAAGGCGCTGCAATAACATGCCAAATCTCTGATCCTCGGATGATAGATCAACTCGTGCAGGGCGCGGACCTTATACAGGAGCTAGCTTTACGGTGAGCAACCCCCGGCAAGGCAGACTTCTCCAGACCCCTGAAGCCGAGCAGAACCTCGATTTTCCCGATCGGGACGCGGCGACGAATCATCGCCAGATCCCTTTTTAGCTGCGATTGATTACGGAATCGAGAGGCTAGCTGACATAAGCTAGCATCTAACTTAAGTGAGGAGGCGAGTCTGACATGGCAGTGTTTTCTCGGCCAACCTCATCTCCATAACGCGCTCGGTTTCGGGAAACCATCGTAGCAACTTGGGGAGAACCGTTGGTCGGGCTACTTGCTCTAGTTATATCAGCAGTCATCAAAGCCCCGTCCAATCATAGCCCTCAAGATCCAGGCTTGCTCAGCTCGCGTGTCGATCAGTTCGTACCGGGTATGACTGCCAAGAGTCGGACCGCACGCCGTCAGCGAGCATGAACCCCGGCAACTGACGGTATCACGAGCCACTGCCCCTACGAATGAATCAATCCCCGGCCGGCAACGGGCGGCGTCTATTGCTTCAGTGAGCAGACCGTCTGATGGTCTGCGCTCGCTTGGGAGGGCCCTGTGCGTGCGGTTCGCGTCGCCGCGGCGCGAAGGATGGGAATCCTGACGCGGATGGATCGCTGGCGGGGATCTGCTGCACCGGAGATCTATTTCGGGGGGAAGGGTGGTGGTTGGTTCCCGAGGACTGCAGACGTCAAGTTGTCTGTAGAGTATCAAGCCGTGTCTCCCGCGGCCCATTGACAGCCCTTGACACTCATCTGCACCCTGGCGTGATAAACGAGATTGCAACCCCCATTCTAGCCCTATGGCTCGATTTCTGCGACCCCTGCATCCGATCTCGCCTTGTCCACGCACTCTTCCCGCTTGTGACAGCTCCACCATCAACCGACATCACGTCTATTCGCAGGCGCCCTCAACCACTAAAATCTGACTGTGCCAGACTCAACTCGCGTGTCTTGGGACCGGGCCCGGGGCAGGGAGAGGGGCTTCGACGCGTAGGGCTGACGCCTCGCCACCCACATCCCTCCCTCCCGCCATCCCGAGGGCCTGGGCGTGAAAACGTGGGAAGGCCTGCCGGTTGGCTGGGCCCTGGAAGCAGAGCAAAAATCCCCTGCGTCCTCCTCGTGAGAAATTGGGTTCGGTGCTTTAGTCTTCGAATCACCGTGCAGAGTTCGGTGGCCGATGGGACACGGCTGACCTCCACGCCGATGGCCCCTTCTGGGCGCTCAGGGGGCATGTCGTCTTCTATCGTGATCTCAGGGGCCGGGATTCTGGCAGAATGCAGTGATCGGAGCGGGAAGGATCGTTCAACGCTTCTGCATTTGGTCTGATCTGCCTTGCAGGAGTCGCGGAATCGGTTCTAGAGCAACGTACACGAGCTAAACCAACTTCCGCAGCAACATGGGTTTTGACAGCTGGTCAGGGGAGGGCGTCTGACACGATGAAAGGCTAGATATCGGCAACCAGACTTCAACGTCTCGTTCCTTCGGGTCCAATAGGAGGCCTGGAACGGCATCCAACCCCCTGTTCTGAATTTCTGGCCTTAGGTCCTATCCCCTTTCTCACCCCTCTTTCGAGCAACGTTAACTCTAGCATAGCCCGTATATCGAACACAACCCCCAGATCTATCGTGAGATGCCGCTTTTCTCATCGGTGGCTTTGAGAGCAGATCAACTCGTGAAAGCCACCCCTTTGAAGGAAGTGTTTCCGTCCGCGGAAATCATGAGCCTTGTGCCGTCCTATTTTCACCCTCCAGCCGTAGCAGGATCTTGGTGAGCCGACGCCCCGAGCCCCGAGCCCGATTCTACTCGCCCGGCCAACGTTTGCGACGGATCACTTCGCCATCCTGGTATCGGACCGTTGACTTGGATAGAGACTGTTGGAAGTGAGGGCCTGAAAGGAGGCATGGGTCGTGTGAGACGGTATATATGTTGTCCATGGCATCCGGCACTTTGAAATCAACTGCAGCTTTGATTTACACGACAAAGCATTTCAAAGCAATACACCCAACACCAAGTCCTTTGCTAGCTTTGATTACGAACTCTCCGTCTGGCCTTCTCGTCGATTCGCCACTATGTCATCCAGGCGTCCCGGGGGATCCGGGTCTAGGGGAAGCAAGAAGTCAGGACAGCCCGGAGTAAGTACTATCTCCTGGAATCGTGCAGAATACCATCTCCTATATCACACTCTCCTTCCTTCTCACGTTACCCTCTCCTCCCTCCCATCATGTCTCCCCATGACGCCCAAGCTGACTTGTCAGTCATCAACCCGCCAGCTCATCGCCGCCCTCACCTCGCATAGCATCAACACGCTCACCGAGCTCTGCCGCGCCGAACGTACTGCTGCATCGTGCACATCCGAGGCCGATGCACGTGCCTTCCAGGAGCCTATGACGGCTGCTTGGACCTACTATGTAACCAGCAACCAGCTTCTCACCGAGCTACGCGGGCTCACACGCAGCTACCCGCTCAGTGCATCTCTCATCGACGATGCTCTTGCTCGCGTCCGTGCCGATCCGGAGAGCAACCGCAGCTGGAACCTCGCCTGGCTGTGCCTTGTCAAGGTGCAAGCCGATGGGCTTGTGCCGCTGTACGCTGCTTATGAGGCCGGCCGCGAGGAGATGTGGGGAGGAAGAGTGCCGGAGGAAGCTGAAGTGGCGCAGCTGGCCGCATGCTTCGAATATGAATGGAATGCCGCTGTTGAGACCATGTTGAGACACTGGAGTGTTGCTCCAACTTGGTACTAAGCTGAAAAGATATTGAGAAACGATTCGAATATAGATAGACGCATGGTAGGAGTTTGGAACGGCCGGTAGATCATGGCCGTAGGGAGCATTGAGGACAAGGTTGCATGGAGACGGCGCATACGCATCTTGGGGGTTTTCTGTTTTGGTTCTGTCGAATTCATATGCATTCGCTATCGCATCTCTGTCGCTTTAAATTTGCAGACCTATAAAAGTATATCAGTGCCTCTGCCACCCACTGATGATGATCCCTCCTAAATCTAGCTTTCGCCTTTGCGCCCAAATGCTATCCTATTTCTCAAAACCACCACCCAATATGCCCCAGTTTAGTGTATCGTGTATCCAAGAAGATATTCGCCGGTATATGCTTGTAACATGGTAGTCGCGTGTGTAAATAAAGCAGACATAAAACATTGTACGTTTATACTTCTACCCCGGATTGCGACTGTTCTTCTGATCCGACCCAGTCGTCGCTCTCGAGGCCAACGCCCGAGATGAACATGGATCCAACCCAGCCGACTAGGCACAGGCCGCCGAAGATGCTCCAGGCCAAGACCTCGCCCTTGGGATGAATGCCAGTAGAGAGGGTGAATAAACTGCCAGATGCAAAGGGACCAATACTTCGGCCCAGAGCAGAGAGTGTTTGAGCGATACCGTTCAAGCTTCCCAGGCTAGCGTGAGACGGAGCCGAATTGGTGATCTAAAGAGCAGTCAGCAACTTGCCATCTCCCGCGTGTGTTGAAAGAATGGATGTAGAGACACACATACCAACAACATGACACTCGACAGTCCACCAACAGCGCAAATGTTCTTGAAAACGAGAACGATCCCAAGTTCTAGATACAACCAGAGCCTGCCGCTTCCAGCCCCGAACAAGGGCTTGTCGTCGACATAGCCCACCCAAGGCATGAGTAGCAAGCTGATGCCTATACCAAGCAGCGCCAAGCGGTACGTTCCAAGGTTTCCCAGTCTGGCCTTTAAGGGCTGGAAAAGGAAGGCTTGAAAGACAATCGTAGTCAACCCAGCCAGACTCAGGCTCAGACCAATTTTCCCGGGGCCAAGGTCGCGTCCAGCAGGCGGAGGCGTCGCAGCAAATACAGGGTAAAGACTGTTGAAAGAGATGTTCGACAGTTGAAATACAAGATATGTAGATAGCAATATCAGGGTAGTCCGGGTGAGTTCTTTCCAAGCAAATCGTGCTGAAGGTGTCTTGCCGTCGGAGTCCGAGTCATCTGCCTCGCGTGTCTCGGGTCGAATAGTCTCGTCGTCATCCTCATCCTCCTCATCTGACGTCGCTGATTCTGTCGAGGCGAGAAGAGGCTGGGTACGAGATCTGCTCCTAGGCCAACGGGCGCTCCAGGAATTTCGTCGGGGTGGATTTCTCTGGAATGGGACCCAAGCTAGCAGCTTCTCGACCCAGGCCGGCTTTTCGAAACTGGTATCGCTTGATTCGAGAGTCTCCTCGAACCAAAGGCTGATAACAATCAGGCTCGATGCCAACAAAGCAGCGCTCAGTACGTTGGGGCCCAGGTATGGGAATTCGCCGCCCATTTTGTTGACAAGCAGCCCTCCCAGCGCCGGTCCCGTGATGCTTCCTAGAGAATAGATGACTGGCAGATACGTGAAAGCGCGGCTCTGGTTTGATCGATCCGTGACTTCACCGAGAACTGTCGGGACACACGCTGCGTTGCCATTGAGCATCCCCATGGCGACATGGACAACCACAATCTGCCAATACTGTTTGCATAGTCCAAATACGCAGAAACAGCACATGAGACTGAAGGTGCCCATGACAAGCACGGGTTTCCTGCCAATCACGTCGGACGCGTATCCCCAAATAAAATTTGTCGACAGCTGGGCCAGGGCAAACGCGCTGGCAAGGATCCCGACGTAAAGTCCGCTCTCGGTGGGAGGAATGCCAGGCATCGACAGCACCATCTCGGGCAGATAAGGCGAAATGGAGTTCAACGCAGTCTGTTCGGCCATTGACAAGTATGCCAGAAGCAAGAGCTGTCGAACAGGTAACGGCGTCTCATCGTGATCGGCTTCCGAGGTTTCGGACGAGGCATCGGAGGGAGGAGGCTGTTCGAGGGGTGTTTTTGGAGGCGGGGTCGGGAACGTTTGGTATCGGTACGTGGATTGGCGACGCAACGAGCCGAGAGTAGGAATAGGCGCTCCGGCGTGGAAAGAGCCTGACGAGGCCGTGCGAGTGTTTTTCGAGGGCGACATGGCGAATTGACGAGCGCGAGGCTGGGTATCGTGAGAAGAGCTCGTAATCGCGGTGGTGACGTAGGGCGACTCTGTCCCGCGACAGGGAAGAGCAGTAGCTGTTTAGAGAGCTCGCCAGGGTTAAACGACGAGGGAAGAAAGCGCCTGAAGTTCAAGATCACATCGCGCAATAACCAATGCAAGAGAGAAGAGAGCAGCCGCGCAACAAAATGCGCTGACGAGGATGACGCCCTGCGAGCGTCGGAGATCCGAAGTGGCGGCGTGAATTGAGAAGGGAGAGTCACGGCGGGAGTGGAGGCGAAGAAAAAGCACACGATCGTCAGAGGCTTTAGGCGGTCCTAGGCGCTGTGCAATCGGCGCAAGACCCCTGGATGCCCTGTAAGATCTCCCTCGCTCTATTCGGCCCAGCCAATCGGCATATGCAGCCACGGAGATACGCTAGGCGGTAGGCACCGGGGCCGCCCGCTGTGGCCGAGCGCAGGATGTGATTGTCGGCGGCGATGGAGCGAGATGCGGGGTTGCAGAGGGAATAGCGACGGACCGCCGCTGGGAAGATGCTGGATGCTTGTCGCGCATTGCAATTGTTTGGTCTATGCTGCCTGAGATATATCGCCGTGGTGTTTAAGACGCGCACGTGATTCATTGCTGGCCTGCTCCTTCCTGCTCGATGGCCGTTGCACGCTCGATGACATAGCTAAACTTTATTTTTACGGCCATCGGACAGTGACATCATCAGTCTTCCTCGTCATTCTCATTCTTTTCCAGTCATTCAGTCCCTATACGTACTCCCTCAGAAACTCCACCAGTGCCATCATCGCCATCGCCTGTCCGTACGGCATGCTCGTGCGCGGAATGTCCTTGTAATGCTGCAAGTCATGCCCCATGCCCGTCCCAAACGAGGTGTTCAATAGCTCTCCCTCCGGACTGATGTTCGCCAGCACCGCCTTGATCGCCTTGTTCGCGACATCCGAATACTCCTTGCCGATATACCTCCTCCTTTGCGCTTTGAGAATGCCATACGCGAACCCGGCTGTTGCGCTCGCTTCGACGTACGAGCCCTCCTCCTCAGGCACGTCCAGGAGCGTCCTCCAGAGCCCGCTGCTTGCTTGGCATTTTGAGAGAGCCTCACATTGGCTTTGCAGAGTATTGATGAGGTGATATTGCAGAGGATTATCCCCTTGCAAGTTCAAGAGCTCGATGAACTCAGGGATCACTATCGTCACCCAGCTGTTGCCGCGAGCCCAGCGCGCGTCTGCAAAGTTGTGGCCGCCGTCCTTGAATGTCCAGCCGTGGAAGAAGAGACCTGTCTTGGTGTCAAACAGATATTGTATGTGGAGGAGGAACTGTCGCTTGGCCTCAGCGACGTAGTGCGGCCTGTTCAGCACGAGCCCGATCTTCGCCAGGGGCATGACGGTCATCATCAGCGTGTCGTCCCAAAGTTGCTGCTCGTTGACTTCGAGATATGTGATGTGCTGCATGCCGCCATACTTGGTGCGAGGGAGGTCGTGGTATGCCCACTCAGCCCAACTATCTAGCCATGGGAGATAGGTTGGGTTGCCTGTTTTCTCGTACACAAATGCCAGCGTCAAAAACACGGCCATGGTGTTGATGTTCTTGCCCTTGTGGCCCTCCTTGAACCGCGCCTGGAACCAGTCTTCGATGATCTGGAGCCACTCGGCCTCCCCGGTCAACTCATAGTATTTCCAGATCCCGTAGAGACCAACGCCATGGGTCCATTCCCAGTCATTCCAGCCCTTGGTGTCGATAATGCGCCCATCGTCGAGCTTGAGCAGAAATTCTCCAGTAGAGTCTTTAATATTGACAAGCTCGTGGATCAGAAGACGAACTTGTTTGTGAACCTCGTCCGAGGCGATGCCATGGACGTGAGTAGGCATGATGGGAATGTGCTCGGGTTTACCACCGAGAGAGGAAAGTAGTAGGTATGCACAAGGGAGGCAAGGTAGCGTTGCGCCAGGGGTTCGTCAGGCCTGCTGCTTATTACCCTGCTTATTTAAAGCTAGCAGCTCGATCGCTTGCAGGAACAAAGGGAACCGATGGTGGTAAGCCAATTTTGGGGGGTAAAAGGAACCGAGGAGTTGCTGCGTGGGCGGGTTCAAGTAAAGCACTCAGTTTAAGTGGCAAGGCGGAAGACGCCAGCACCCGAGTGTCGTTGGTGGGTGACAGAACCCCAAACCTCTTATTGGATACGGCGAAAGAAGGCTCGGTGTGATGAGGACCGAGTTAAATAACAACAACCCGCCTTGGCAGACACATGAATGGCTCGTGGGAGAATGAGAATGGGATGCTTTGGAGGTTCGGCACCTGAGAGCCCACCATAACCTCCACCGCAGGTCAGGTTCTTCTCCTCTTTGGGGCCTCGCGTCCTCAACCCCCTTTGCTGTGGGGGTTTGGGGGCGGGGGTCAAGTTGGGCTTGAGCTGGGCCGCCTCCGCCAACCCCAGACTATCTCGAGCAAGCGTGGATGGTTGAGCCTGGGGTGGACATTGTACCTGGTCAATGTCCCTGCTGACTCGCGTCCGCTCGCTTGTGCCTCTCACGCTGATCGCCTCTGAATGCCTTCCACAGTGAGCTGTTTCGTCCCAGTTTTCAGGAGGAATCACGCTGCAGGTCTCCTATACAGGACTATTGCTAGACATTATCCGCACCAGTACCATCCATGTTCTGCCCTATAATATGCTCAGATAAATGCCAGTACCACGTTCCTCAACCGCTCATCCAGCGGATCCCGAGTCGCCTGACGAGATGGCGATCATTCCCCGTTTCTTTGGAGAGCTCGACATTGGGGTTTGCGCCCCTCAGTCGGTTCTTCGGGGTAAACTCCTTACGAACCTCCCCCAGCCGCTATCACACTCCCGGTACCCAAGACTAAGGCTTTTCCCGTCTTGGCCACGCGTCTGGGGTCTGGGGCTGGTTAACCAAGTTAACCTTCTCCCCGCGGGACTGGGGGACGGTCAACTTAGCCGTTGAGCCATGGCCTTGTCCTTGCAGGATAAAACTCCAGCAAGCCCCCCGTCTCGAAGCGAGGGAGATTGTGACAGTAGCCAGTCCTCTCAAGTCCTCTTCTAGACTGAGAGCATCACCCTTCCCTCTCTTCTCCCTCTTCACAGTCAACCCTCGCCTCCACTATGGCGAACACTCCCGAAGTCGAGCAGATCGCCTCCGTGACGCAAGTCCAGAGCAAGCGATCTCTCGCTGAGATTGAGCGCAGGTCTCAGGACCTGGAGAAGCCTCATGGACAGTCCGACAAAGTCGACAAGGAGCTGGCCCAGTATGTCACCGACGTCCGGATTGACATCTCTCCCGAGCGAAGCACCGAGTTGCGCAGAATGATTGACAAGCGCGTGCTGTTCATCATGGTCTTCACCTACTTCCTCCAGGCAATCGACAAGGGAACGCTCTCGTTCTCCTCCATCATGGGCTTGCCAGCCGATACGGGTATGGTCAATGCCGATGGAGCCGTCACTCAGGAGGTACGATTTCAGTCCACTTAATTCGCATTATTTCTATGTTCGCAGGGCTGATATTTTCAACAGTATTCATGGCTCACCACCTGCATCTACATCGCTATCCTCGTCGTCGAATATCCCCAGAACTACATTATCGCCCGGGTTCCTATCGCCAAGTACCTCAGTTTCTCCATTATTGCCTGGGGAACTACGCTGGCTTGCCACGCCGCATGCACCAATTTCACTGGTCTCGTTGTTGTGCGAACCCTTCTCGGTATCTTCGAATCCGCTTGTCAGCCTTGCTTCCTTATTCTCTCCTCTATGTGGTATCGACGCGAGGAGCAAGCTGCTACAGTCACATACTGGTGAGTTATTCATTGAAGCTTATGAAATATTAGAGATCTAATTAGAGTAAAAAGGTACATGATGAACGGTGCTCAGCAAATTGTCGGCGGCCTCCTGGCTTACTGCTTCTCCCTCATCAAGTCAGGTCCCCTCAAGTCTTGGCAGTGGCTCTTCCTCTCCTACGGCATTATCTCCGTTATCTTCGGCGTCTTTGTCCTCTTCTATATGCCAGACTCCCCAATGCGAGCCAAGTGCTTTACGGAACAAGAGAAGCATGAGATGATTGAGCGAGTTCGCGACAACCAGACTGGTATCCAGAACCGCAAGTTCAAGAAGGAGCAGTTTATTGAGGGTCTCAAAGATCCTCAGGTCTGGGGTTATGCTCTGATTGCCCTCTGCACTACCCTCCCTACCTCAGGACTTGGTGCCTTTGCAAACATTATCATCAAGAGCTTTGGGTTCACAACTCTTCAAACGCAGCTTCTTGCTATGGTTCTGGGTTTCTACATCATCATTGTGCTGCTTTCTTCAGCATGGCTCGTCAAAAAGTTTAACCAAAACTTGCTCGTGATGCTCGGATTTACTATTCCGTAAGTTTGCCTGGAAAATATCGTCCAGAAAAGCGTTCTAATAAGAGCAGTTCATTTGTCGGCACTATTCTCTTGATGACAATTCCTAGCCATACTTTCTCCCAGCATGTCGGACTTCTAATTTGCTATTACATCACTCTGTCCTTCTGGTCCGCTCAAACTCTAGCCTTGTCTATGATCTCGCGAAACATCGCTGGTCAGACCAAGAAAACTGTCGCCGTTGCCGTGAACTTTATTATCTGGTCTGCTGGTAATGCTGCTGGTGAGTCGTAGTGCATCTCAATATGCCGTTCTCTGCTAATACCCATCACCATAGGCCCCCAGGTCTTTCTGAGCAACGATGGCCCTCGATATTTCATTGCTTTTGCGA
This sequence comes from Xenoacremonium recifei, assembly GCA_012184525.1. Taxonomy (NCBI): domain Eukaryota; kingdom Fungi; phylum Ascomycota; class Sordariomycetes; order Hypocreales; family Nectriaceae; genus Xenoacremonium; species Xenoacremonium recifei. Next base: position 122,062 of record WOFQ01000050.1, read on the forward strand.
CTCACCTAGGATGCTACACCCTGCTGGTCATTGTCATTGTTTCGTTGAGATGGTACCTTCGCCATGAGAACAAAAAGAGGGACGCGCTTGCAGCTCAGGGCGTTGCGGAAGCCCATGACGACGCAATGGTACACGCTTGGGAGGATTTAACTGACAAGGAGAATCTGAGCTTCAGATATGTCTTTTAGACAGCTTCATCATTATCACTTTACGAAGGAATATCTCGAGTATTAGGTGTAGCCATAATGGAAGAATGTTGCTTCACGGAACTTACGCATTTGTTTAAAGTGTGGTACGAACAAGGTATCAGCTTTGGTAAGGAGAGTATGTTTATCAATTTAGTAGTCTTTGGGGTTCATTCTCCTGTATCATTGTTCTTCATTCTTCAAGTCTCGGTGTTCCTTGACTGATGAGGGTCCGAGTGTTCTCTTGCTTGACTCGCTCACCAGTACTGCCACATGTCCTGGCCGGCGCCGTTCTTACCCTTATACTGCCCGATAGATTCGCCAGCGTCATTGAGAGCTAGCGAACCAACGATCATTTGCTCCCCGCAATTTAGGCAATAAGTTTCTGAAATAGAGTTGCCAGCATCGCAAACGGCCCCCGCAAGAAGTCTGTTCTTGCATGTCCAGTGGGTGTGGTCAGCCCGAATAAAAATGGTTCTCGGAGCAGCCATGTTGAGTATTTTCTTGACAGAAGATATTCTGAGGTTAATATGTTGTTGCCTTTCAGGTCGACTTTGTGGTTACTTGGTTGTGGTTTGTTGGTGATAGGATTTTGGTGGTTCCAGGTGTTTGGGGTGAATGGAGCGAATTTTCAGAGAGCAAATCCGAATCTTTATATTCTAAACTTGGCACGTTATTTTGCTGATTGTGTTCAAATTATAGATGCTAATCCTTTGTACGTCAAACAATTCCACCTTACACGCCGGTGTTCTGCTTTACAGCGAATCAGAGGATTACGCCATCCTGTTCCCGGTTTCCCAAAGAGATAACCTGAACCTGATTATATGTTATGAAGCTGAGTCTTGATGTTCTGAATCGGAGGATTTCTTTGAGACGTCATTGAGGAATCTGTAAAAAATTTAGAACGATGCTGCTGATCCAATCAACATCAACATATTTGACTTATTTGATTCACTGAAGGGCATGTTATGACCAAGGATATACATTCCCATATCGTGATATCCAGTTGGAAGCAAGGGAGGAGGAGCTTCACCGTTCATTTCTACAGCTGAAACTCCTGTGATTCGCCCTGTTCTATATCCGGTATTCTTCATTGAGCGGCTGAATCTTTGACATTCGATTCTCAACAGGAGCATCAATTCGCTTAAAGGCTTACAATTTACTAATAATCATTGAACATCTTGAACTAGCCCTGAGTAGGTAGGAATACTCTTTCAGATATAGTTTTGACAAATCGTCACTTTAAATGTCTTGCTCTACGCCTTCCACGCTAGGTCAGAACAAGCCAACGCTCAGTACAGAGCTCGATGGCATTATGCGTCTGGTAGAACAGGATCAGTGTCTCCTAATGCACCAAAAGACCTTTTCGAGGCAAGAACACTACATTGCCCCGGTTCAGAGTAGCACTGATGATGGCTTCACACCTCCAGCCTCAACTTCACGACGTTGCAAAGCCTAGCCTTCATCAAAATGAAATGCAGAAAACACCAAGGTCCACTTGCGTATTCCGTAAAAGCCGAAGCTGACAGCTTGGCGTCTATGGAGAAGCGAAAGCACACCATCAATGGGGTCCAGATCGTTTGTTGGTTCTAGAGTGCGTAGTCTGTCGCTCAACAACCGCACTACTTTCAAGCCATCAGATCCTGCCCCTGAGCTAGCAGTTCCCCAGGAAAATCCTCCGAATATCCACCGTCAAGTGGACAATCGGCGGTTTTGTCCAGCAATTGCTCAATAAAGAACCAATCTGCCATCCGTGATAGTGGAGAGGCAATGATCCTAGAGGGGCAGCTTAGACTGACATCCTTCGACGAAATCGACAAATTTGCCACTCGAAGCTGGAATCTAATCGTCCATTTGCATCCCATTTTATGGTTCTCTATCTGAACAGGCTGAGCCAACGATAGCGTGCGAGGCAGCCTCCAGGTCCAAAGCCCGTGTCCAGGACTGGTACAGTGTCTCGGGCTAAGCAACGCCATACGATGGATTGGATGTCACTAGCCTGGTAGACCCAGGACATTTTTCTGGATGAGCCCTCTCTACGTGGATCATCGATGCTGTACCAGACACAGGTTGGGCCTTGACGCCTCAAGCAAGGACGAGAAGCTCATTTCTCTCGGTAATTCGTCGCCCCGTTTTGCGCCAGCTCCATTGATAGAGTCTTTCAATTCTTTCGCTCCTCTTTGTAGTTAGGACTAATTGGCCCCGGCTCCGGCTCCGGCTCGAATCTTCACGGGGCCGAGCTCAGCGCGTCAACCGTCAGAGTCGGACCATTGTGACGCGTCTTGACAACGGCTTTGGCATTATTGGGCTTCGCCGAACAATGGCTTCGGTGCGGAATTAACAGGCGATATTGAAACCATGCGAAACCTCTGGCGTTATGGTTTTCGGAAACTAAAATGGTTGAAGGAATGATCAAGACGGCTTTGAACTTTGTTGTTCTCCTCACCAAAGCTTTCTGAATGACTGTAATCATATTAGATCGTAGAAATGGGAGATCATGATGTTATCGATAATAAATTTGCAAGATAGTTAAATAACTTAACTGCTAAAACTGGATCATGGCAATTCTATAATATTGCTTCACCGTTATTATTGAACATGGTTCTTATTTATCACCTCCGTCGGATTACGCGTCTTCAGTCAACACAAAGATGGCTACCCTAGAGAGATGAGAATCAGCCACGCGTGGTTCACCGATTGAATAAACGCCAAATCTCTCCTAAGCCCCATACAGACGGGTCGAATTCCGCAGTGTCCTTCATTGCTTGATCCGGAACCTCGGAATTAGTGAGATTCACTCTTTGCCTACAAGCTAGAGTTCGGCCCGGTGCTGTAGGCCGGGCTTCTCGGCCAGGGACTAAACTTTCAATTGCCCGAATACCGGGACGTGGGATTGATCTGCTTGATTGGCAAGTTTACCGAATCCCGTGGACGGTGAGCCAAGTTGGATGGTGTCCAAAACCCCAGCAAGCCTCAACGGGATGATCGCCTGCGTATCAAGGTCTGGGCTCGTAGTTTACGGTCAACCGGTAGCAACGAGAGCCTGGGCTCTGAGATGGCGCATCTGGGCTCTTGGGCCCTGGTCACCCAGCTTTTGACACGAACGCCACATCTCCTACAGGGTGCAGCCTTGGAAATTCTTGGGCTCCCAACCAACTGGAGCAATTTCATGCTGTCCGAGGACAAACGGAATATTCTGCTGCTGCTGTCCTACGGAGCCGTGTTTGTGTGTCTCTAAGGCGCCGGCGTTCTACTCCCGCAGGCCAATGACGCGCAAAACACATGTGATCCCGAAGAATCGCGGTAATTACGTAGCACAAGGGCAATTAAAGTCGATCAAGTGCAAATTGAACAATGCAACTGTCGAGACAGGGCCTCACGCGACAGGGGATGGTAGACGGCCTCTGCTAGCAGAACTCAGAATGATACGATTTTCGCTCCAGGATTACCACATGGCTTCAATAGATTGAAGAAAAAGCAAAGGGGGATTCAGCAATAAAATAGAAATAGGCAACAGAGGATTCGACGAGACAGCCGCTGAAAAAAAAATTCGTCGCCTCTGCCGTCCTTACATATGCAAATGAGCGCTACTGAAAGCGTATTTTCTTTTTCGATGTAGGGCGACCATGGGGAAACCTTGCACGAGCCAGTGAGCCGGGGACGGCCAGGGCCGATTTGTTGGTGCTTCCATTCTCCGTATTCTGTGGCGGTGATCGGGACGAGAAGTCAGATTGCCGAGGTGATTGATCACAAATCTGGGATGCGAGGGAGGATGGCGAAAATGACAAACACAGAGGCGGGAAAAAGCAAATCTTGCATCCCTACGTGCTGTAAAAAAGGTTGCTTGCTCGATGAGACCTCCTTGCCTCGGGGCCTTGTTTCCGCTGCAACCACACGGAAACTAATCTGACACGCCCGCACGTGAGCTGATCGAGATGGAGACGGGACGGCCAGAGGCAAGGATCGAGCGCCTGGAACCAACAGCTGGGCCGTGCTGACTGACTGCCACGGGAAGAGATGACCGGCAAACAATCCCTGGCTTACAGCGAGATATCGCCTGCCACGGCCGAGATACAGGGCGGGACACGTACGAATCGCAAATGACGCCCCCTCCGATGCCCTGGAGCACCGCATCAGAGCTTGGCGCATGTAGGGGAGTTTCAGCGCATGAAAGAAGGTTTGCACTGATGAGTGGTCTTGCCGGTTTGCCTCCCCTGACCCCCCTGCTTGGCAACCCGGTCCCTGGTTTGTTCTACCGCTTCAGGTCTGGGCACCCATTAATTATCCAGCTGCTCTACGTCGTAGCTGGTGGAGGACGCTGGGAAACCAACTATCAAGCACTTGGCGTGCCAACCAGAACGCGTTGAGATGGGATTGCGAGCGCAGTTTGGCTTTTGACAGTTGCGCCATGCCAGGCCCGGAGCTGCGCGCGATGCTCGATCCGGAGAAGGTTGAGAGGACGATGTAATTCGCGTTCCGGGGCTTCGATTAGCTCGCCTGGAGCGCTCCGTCTAGACTCTAGACCACGGTCGGCGGCCGAGGACATCACCAGCGACGGCCCAGCTTCTGCCCTTGCGTTATCCACTTGCCGCTGCATTTTCCCACGTGGCAGCTGAGTCTGTAATCATCGTGAATGCGAGAGTCGAGTCGAGGCCAGAGCGGAGAGCCCGGCCCCTTGCCTTGTGCATATGTTTGTGCCGCCGTGCAACTGAGTCAGTTCGAGATTGCAGATACGGTGTTTTGGCTGCGGAGGCGTCAGACTAAGGCGGGATGCTGCTACCCTGGTCTGCACATCGTGCTCGGGGTCACAGCAACAGAGTACGGGTGCGGCTGAGCCAGAAGAGACGGGGGGCTGTTCTGATATGGGGATGGGTTGTGACGACGAGGCCGTCCCAGTCACCTGGATGGATGCTTGGACGGAACCAGAACCAGAACCAGAGCCAGAGAGGGGGCACACCCTCAGTTCATGTTTGCCGGTGGGCTCGGAACGGGGCTTTATTACGGTGTGGTCTTGATATCCAGCTAGGTGGATTCGACTCACCGTACGGAGAGAACCTGCTGGATGTCCTCACTGGACGAGAAGCCCCCAATTTTCCAGCCCAGGCAGATGGTAACTACGCTGACCGTTGCGAGTCCGCTGGGGCGATCATGTTGGGGCCGGCTGAGAGCCTCAGAGGAAAAAGCAAAGTGAGCTCTCGGCCAGCGGCAAATGTCTCACCCTGGGACATGGACAAGGACGGACCGCCTGTCAAGCCGCTGTGACAACTCACAAGTCACAACCACAACGCGGGACCCCAGAATCTTGGCCTCACGAGTCGTCTCCCTGCATCCAGGCCGCGCGCGGACAACGGCAAGACGAGTCGAGAGGACCCAAATGTCTCACAAGGAGGGGGGGAGGGCGCCGGGCAGACTCATCTTCTCAGTGCTGCTTGCAGAGAGCTGGAAACTGGAGCTGTTGGTAGCCTGAGTGGATTCAATAGTGCCTCCCTGCTTGCTGGATCCTGGCCGGGCTGATCGCCTGCAAGTGACTGGTCGAGCACCCCGGTTCGATGAAGCTTCGATCCTAGACTGATGCTGGCATCGGGACTCGTGAGTGGCCAGAGCTTGGGTTCCCCATACAGCACACTACCGGCAGCGGGTGGGCGTCTTCCGATCGAGGCCATTCCATGAGTGAGTGAGTGAGTGTCCAGGACGAGCTGCAGGTTGGGTTGCTTTGCTTTGCTTTGCCTTCCATGCAGAGTGTCGGAGTCAAGTCAAGAAACGAGACGAAATAAGGGAAACAAACTGACGTTCAAGGTTCAAGAAGGTGTGACGGGTTGGGTGACATCTGAGCGGGCTGGTGACTCTCTACCCGCTTGCTCCCTCGTCGCCCCTGGACCCCTGACTGACTGACGACAGAACCTGCATTTGTCCGCCCTCCTTCATGATGCTGTTGCCCTCGAGTCTGCCCGGACCCGGGGCAAGCGTCGACTTAGTGGCTCCCGCAGCTGGCCAATTTGCCTGCTTGCCTGCTTGCTTGCCTGCAAAGCTTAAGCCGGGCCATCCATTCCAAGCAATCATGACAGAGCCCACCCCCTCTTCCTCTGCTCGCCATGTCTCTCCCTGTGTCGCAGCCATGACTGGCCTACTCTAAGGATCGACCCCTGGCTCCCGCTGCTGAGATGCAAGGAGCCTCGTCTTGAATCGCAGCCCAGTGATCAGCGCTCTCTGCGACGACGGCCTCGTGTGCTGTCGAGACACGGCATTGTAAACATCTTCAGCTTAGTCCTGTCTTGGGATCTCGGTACGATCCTGCGGACCGCCTAGAGACGGGGAAGTGCTTCCTGCGTTGCAACGCGCATAGCACAGACAGCACCAGAGTTACAAGATGGCCGATCAGCAGCAGCGCACGAACATGTCCAAGCGACGGGCTTCTAGCAGGGACGGCCATGCCTTTCACAGCACGAAGCCCGCGATCTAGCACGCCCAGTGGGTTCCTGAATCTTGGGGCTTCCAAGAGGCACTAGGGTTAGCGGGTTCTCGAGGCGTGGCCCGGCAAACCCGTAGCGCAGCGACTGACACTGCCCATCCCTGTCTCTTGTCAGTTCAGTGTCTCTTCCGCGCTGAAAGCTTGAAAGCCTGACCCCGGAGCCCGTCAAAGCGTAAAGCCGTCCAGTCCACTCCAGAGAGGGATCCACGCCTTAGCATGCCGTGTACAGCGCTGGATGCGACTCTGTTACGAGACTGCAAGGAGCCGCACGCAGTCTAGTCATTGGATGGATGGATGCCTTCGCGCGCGAGAGCGCAACTGTCAGTCAGGACGACGAGCACTTGACTCTGGGATAGCTCCCGAAGGCTGGCTGGCTGGCTGGCTGGCTGGGCTAGGGCACTTGGGCACCCGACTCGACTCGAACACACTCCCCCCCCTGCCTTGATATCTCCATAATCCTGGACCCCCCTCGCAGAGCTTCACTTCACACGCCCCCCTCCTCCTCCTTCGCGTTTCCCTCGTCATGGAACACTCATGGGATTAGACTCCCGGGCCCGGGTCCATCGAGGAGCTTCTTGACAATCGAGGCTTAGACAACGCCATTAAAGGCTGTTGCTCCCGCATTTCTCGCACCTCTAAAGAGGGGAGCCTCGTCCGCATATCACTGTCCCGTTCCCCTCGTCCTCGCACCATGAACCGCCATCCCGTCCTGGTGGACTCGAACGACAGACAAGACCGAGCTGCTGCTGCCGTCGCGGGCAAGGAGTACTCCTTCATCGAAGCCCTCTCACTTGGACCTCGTGAATCCTTCAGCTTGGTTTCCAAAGAGACACTCGGCCTACCCCCGTCGCCCAGCACTCCTAGTCTCAGCGGACGCTCTGTTCATCACACGCCCACCCAATCGCTTTCGCAGCAGTCGCAGGCCCCGTCACATCCTCAGTCACATACAAATACATACTCGCAGGCTCCATCCCAGTCATTGCCTCGTCCGAGCTCAAGTTCGTTGATATATACTCCCTCTCTCCCCAAGCCTCCTGTTGCTCCCTCCCCTCCTGTCCTCCCCCGATCCGTCACCACCAAGAGGACTGGTCCCATCATGACCACTTCCACCAAGGCTCAGACGCAATGTCTGGACCTCTGCCGCAAGGCTACCGGTCTCGGTGACCGGATCTCGGTGCGCATGCTCGAGTATCTCACCTCGGTCAAGAATGCGCCGCATGGCATGGACCGCCTCGCCCATGACTTTCTCGACACTTGTGAGACCCTTTTTTCCATCGAGGCCGGCCTCAACGAGTGCATCCGTAACCAGCAAGCCTTCCCGGCGGATGTCATCTCGGAGCTCGCCAAGAAGTTCCGTGTGGCTCAGGCCGACTTCCAGCTCCTGGACCAGATGCTGCAGAAGCTCCTCGACTATGAGCGCAAGGGCACCATGGGCCGCATGAAGCGCGGCTGGGGCAAGATCTTTGGCGACCATGACATCGAGAAGATCACCATCGCCCTGGGCAAGACCCGTGAGAGCCTCAAGATGAGCGCGCTCATGTTCCAGTGGACCCTCGGCAGCGAGAAGATTGAGAACGAGATGGGTATCGGCTTCACTGGTCTCGCCGCCGCCCTGGACCGCATCGACCACCGAGAGCGAGCCAAGTCCGATGGTCACGGATCACATCACGGATCACATCACGGATCACACTATGCTGGCTCTCAGCATCGCGGTATTGAAGCTCACTCCCAACCATCTGTCCAGGCCCAGCCACCTCTGCCTCCCCTGCCATGGACGGATAGAGCCTCATCCTCGGTGCACAACGAGACGATGAGCCCGCCCCCTGAGCTGCAGCAATTCGTTGCTCGACCAAATGGAGGCCACCACACTGCGAGCTCCGTCAGCTCTGGCGAGAGATATCATTCCGGAACAACGGCTACCTTCGACCGCATGAGCGCCTTTGACGAGACTCACGAGAGCAACTCCCACAGCGCGACATCCGATTCCGAGGCCGTTCTCGAGGATCTCGCCGGCCTTGACCTCGGCGCTTCCAAGGTCGTCCGCCTCAAGGCCGATCCCTTCAGCATGCCCCGATGGAGTCCCCGAAACACCGCTGGAGCCGATGCCGCCAACCTCAAGAGCGCCCTCATGTCCGCCATCCGCGGGAAGAACCACAAGCTGATAGAGCAACTGCTCGACCGCGGCGTCTCGGCCAACACTGGTCCCGAGATGCACGCTCTCAAGGAGGCTATCATGTATTGCGATGCCGAGAGTGTCCGACTCCTGCTGCTCTTCGGCGCGGACCCCAATACCCCTGACCGCGATGGCGTCACTCCCCTTCTTGCGGCGGTTGAGAAGTCATTCCTCGCTGCAGCTGTACCATTGCTCAAGTATGGTGCTGACCCCAACTACTCTGTTGACTCTGACCACGAGACGCCCCTGGCTGCCGCGACCATTGCTAACAAGGTCAACTTTGCGCATCTGCTCATGATCTACGGCGGAAACCCCAACCACCAGACCACCAGCGGCGACACTCTCTTGATCAGCGCCATCAACAAGAAGACGCCCAAGAAGTTCATCGACCTCATCCTCGACTACGGCGCCGATCCCGATGGCAAGAGCCGAGAGGGCAAGACTGCGCTCTTCGAGGCCATCCAGACCTCGCGAGTCGACATCGTCACCAGCCTGCTGGAGCACGGTGCCAACCCCAACCTGCCCGGCCCTAAGCACATGCTCTGGCCGGCTACCTATCAGTCCCCCTGCTTGCAGGTTCTCCTTAACCACGGCGCTGACTACAAGAAGTGCCCTGGTATCATGGAGCTTGCAGCCAGTGTTAACAACCTTGAGTCCGTCCGCATCCTGCTGAAGGCCGGAGTTGACCCCAACGCGAAGAAGGATGGTGTCTATACCCCTCTCTGCACGTCCATCCGAGACAACCGCACAGAAATCTTCAACCTCCTGCTCAGCAACGGCGCGGATCCCAACGTTCCTGCTAGCGAGTACCCGGCCTTCAAGTGCATCACGCACAACCGTGTGCACTTCCTCCCTGCACTGGTCAATGCTGGCGTCAACCTAAACTCCCCCAAGGGCATTGTTGAGACCGCTGTCAGCCACTACAACCTGGAGGCTTTGAACTGGCTGCTGGACCAGGGCCTGAACCCCAACGACAAGGGCCCCAAGGGTGCTACGCCTCTGACCACCGCTATTAGGGACAACCGCGTCGATGTTGTTGATCTGCTTCTCGCCCGAGGTGCTGATCCCAACATCCGAGGCCAGGATTGGCCTGTGTGCATGGCTGTTCGCAACCCCCCTATTCTCAAGCAGATCCTCCAGGTGCTTGCTGAGCCGCGTGCCTTCAAGGGTGTCATGGAGATGGCCGTCGTTGCCAACCAGCTTGAGTCCGTTAAGCTGCTGATTGCCGCGGGCGTCTCGGTTGAGGACAAGAACGGTGGTGTCTTCTCTCCCCTGACAACCGCTATCCGTGAGGACCGCAAGGACATCGTGCAATACCTCCTCACCGAGGGCGGTGCTGATATCAACGCCCCTGGCGAGCATCTGCCCATTGTCAAGGCTGTGCGCAGATTCCACGGTGAGGACACCGACATCATCGAGATGCTGCTGGACCACGGCGCCGACCCCAACAAGATGTACCGCGGTTGGAACGCCATGATGCAGGCCGTTGAGAACGGTGACCCCGATGTCGTTCGGCTGCTGTCGAGGAACGGCGTTGATCTGGAGGTCCAAGATGAGCTTGGCCGATCGGTCAGCGAGATCGCCGCGTCTCGAGGCTGGGACGAGGCCGTTGCTATCCTCTCCCAGGCCGGTCCTCCCAGACCTCTCAAATAAACTAAAACTTTGGTGAGGAGTGAGGAGTGTTGAATTACATGCGATGATGTGAGGGCATGGTTTAGGTGTATGGCGAGAATATGAAGGGGCGCGCGGATTTATCACGGTTTGCTTTTGAGATATCACCTCTGCTGGACTGTTAACTTTCCCTTCTTTACGTCTTCTTATCCGTGATTTCGGAGTCGTGACTGGAAGCCGGTCGGAATGGATGAACGAATACCCCCCTACGGGATGTATCTAATATTTCTTTTGTCAATGTGGAGATGGAAACAGTTGAGTTGAATACCAAGTTGAAGAAGTTGATTCACGTTTTCTCACGTCGGTATGAAAGTTTGACTGTTTGATGTTTATTTCATTCTTTGACTATGGCATTTCCCCTGTTTTCTTACAACTTGGTACCCATGTTGACATGAACGGCCTTGATCTGCGAATACGCTTCCAGACCGGCCTCTCCCAACTCTCGGCCAATACCGCTCTGCTTGACACCACCAAAGGGAATTCGGGGATCACAGTCCTGGCTGCTGTTGATCCAGACCATGCCTGCTTCAATCTCTTCGGCGACTCGGTGTGCCCGCATCAGATCATTTGTAAATACAGCAGCGCCAAGGCCGTAGGTTGTGTTGTTAGCCAAAGCGAGAGCCTCCTCCTCTGTGCTGAAGCGGCAGATGACCACCACGGGGCCGAAGATTTCCTCCTGGAACACGCGCATAGTTGGGGCAACGTCTGTGAACACGGTTGGGGCAACGAAGAAGCCCTTGTCGGAGCCATTGACCTTGAAGGGCTCGCCTCCCGCGGCAATGGTGGCACCCTCTGACTTGCCGATGCCGATGTATTCGAGCACACGCTCATATTGCACCTTGGAAACCTGGGGGCCCTGGTATGTCTCCTTGTCCCACTGGTTTCCGACCTTGCTGACGACCTTGAGCGTCTGCTTGAATTCCTTGATGAATTTGTCGTAGATTCCATCCTGAACGAGGATTCGGGAGGTAGCCGTGCAAATTTGTCCCTGGTTGGACATGATGCCCAAATGTGACCACTTCACGGCCTGTTCCAGGTCCGCATCGTTGAACACGATCAGCGGGGACTTGCCGCCGGTCTCGAGCGTGATGTTCTTGAGCGTGTTTGCTGCAGACTTCATGATATGCCTGGCTGTCATTGTAGAGCCCGTAAACGCAACCTTATCAATGAGGGGATGCTCCACTAGTGCAGAACCCGCGTCCCGTCCATAACCGTTGATGAAGTTGATAACACCAGGAGGAAAGCCGGCTTCCTTGATAAGCTCACCGAAGAAGAGGATGCTGAGAGGCGTCTGCTCGGCGGCTTTAAGGACTACACAATTGCCGCAAGCAAGTGCAGGGCCAAGCTTCCAGGTAGCCATCGAAAGGGGGTAGTTCCAAGGGATGATCTGGCCGACAACGCCGATGGGCTGGCGCAGCGTGTAGGCGAACTTCCTGTGAGTTGTGGAAATGGTCTGGCCAAAGGTCTTGTCGGCCCAGCCAGAGTAGTAGCGGATGACCCCAATGGCCTCAGTGAGATCGGTCTCGAGGGCCTCAGCATAGGTCTTGCCTGCTCGGGTCAGAAAGCGATCGATGGTGATGGCGATGGCGATGACGAAGGAGACTCACCATTGTCCCAGGCGTCAATCGTCGCCAAGATCTCCTTCTTCTCCTCCATAAGGTCGGCCAAGCGCGACATAAGACGGCCGCGGTCAGACCCTGGGAGGAGCTTCCAGGAGTCGTGCTTCAGTGCGGCCTTTGCGGCCTTGACTGCTTTGTCGACATCGTTTGCGTCCGCTGCCTGGACGGTCGCGATGGGCTCCTCGGTGCTGGAAAATGGTGAGCGAGTGTGCTTGGTCTTGGAACAGAAGAAACTCACGCAGGGTCGATGGACGTGATAGTCTGGCCACTGGATGCCGCGACGAACTCGTTGTTGATGAAGAGGCCGGTTGGCTGCGACCATTTGACGCCATTGGGCGCGGTCAGTTCTACAGGTGCTGGAGCCATTGTAAGCGTGGCGATGAATTCCCTCAACTGGACTCTCAGGATGTTTGTAGTTGATGAGACGAGACACGGTCGTTGACGATGAAGTCGAACGCTCAGCCAGCCTCCGTAACTCAGGTCAATGGCCTAATAAGCAAACTCCACCCCGGGATGACTTTCCTATTCACGAAAGTTTCTTGACCACAGGCGTTCAGGCCGGCTCAATCATCCTGATCCGGATGTTGGAATGAGAGGGGCAGCTTTTAGTGGCAGATGGTGTGGACCAGTTTTGAGAGGGGTTGCTGTGATAAGGATAAGACGGTTGTTCCTTTTTGTCATTCAGTGAGGGGTAGAAGGTACTGTTTGCGTAAACAACTCCCCGGCAACCAGACCAAAGCAGATGCTTGGTCTCTCGAAATACTCTTTCGTACAAAGTGTTTTGTCAGCACTTCCATCGAGGCTTCCATCGCCACCTGTCCAAGATTCGCGTGCTCAAAGCCCGAGTTGAGCCACAGTTTCGCGCAAAGGGATAGGGAGGGTTGCTGTAGGAATTTGCGAAGCCATTGGTGTTGCACATTAGCTATAACATGAATCAACCGAATAGACGCTTTTCAACAAGGTAAGAAGCTCTATCGAATCATTAATGAAACTGCCAGGCAGAGAAGACAGCTGTGCTATTGGGGACTCTTGTTGGAAGCTTAGGATAGAAGTACTTCAGCGACACGGACACCCCTAAGTGGCCTGGAACGGGTCGTAAATTCCCAAAGAATCTGTACCTTGACCGTGCATCTATTATTTCAACATCGCAATACATATGGCGCCTGGCGTCCTTCCCCATAATTACATGTAACTGAATAGCAGATCGAGAACTATTTTGACAAGACGGAAACAGAAGGGATTTCCGGGGACTTCTTCCCGCGGCACGGCATCCCGTACAGCGGGCCTAGTAATAAGCGTTCCGAGCTGCCGCACCGCTAAAATCCCGCTGTCACTGCGGAGGACGGAGCACCAGCCGAACGGAATGCCAGGGGGCACAGTCTGGACTTTGGCGACAGCCAGCGACAGCAAGGCTCTCGGGGATGTAACCTGCCGGATTATATCTTAATCTAAATACTAGGTCAATTGCTGTAGGATCTTTTCAAGGTCAGCCTTGTTTGGACCTTGATCTCTGCGCATTTGCGCCGCTGCGTTACTCAACAACGGCTACCTTAACTCTGAGCCGCACATTCATCCGTCCACCCTTGGTTAATTGAGAGAACTGTCCGACAAGGGGGACAAACGACCTAATACGTATGAGTTATGGAAGGTTCGCGAATCAAGTCAAACCTCGCTTTCATAAGATGATGGCGAATGGCACTTTGCCACTTTCCGCACGTTGTTAGGCGCGGGTTCGCCCCCTCTGTAGTACGGCCTCAAGGCCTTTGCTGACCCAGTAAACCGGCTCTTCCAGTAAGCAAGACGCCATATCATTATTTGTCGCGCTGAACCACACAATCAGGACTTACAATACTCCGATGATCTACGCTAGCTGACGGTGCTATTCTATCTCCGTCCATGGTCCATAAATCCTAATTATATCTCAGGGCGGTCTAGAAACGTCACCGAGGGTCCAGCCGGCCCATTTTATATCTTGGTTTCGGTGAAAACCTTTTCTGGGAGCTGAAGAGGGGAGCTCTAGCTCTTTGAAGTTTCAAACCACATCACCCCGTATCATACTAAGCTTCATCTGCCCCATTACCCCTTCATATCGATTGCTATGGCTTCCGGGACGGAAACTCTCAAGCTCACCAGCAAGAACCTACCCTCAATCTCGGCACAAGAAGGAGACCGAAAAGTCGACGTCCCTACCTACGACCGGAGCGTCGTCAAGGAGGGCATCGTCCACATTGGCGTGGGCGGCTTCCACAGAGCTCATCTGGCCGTTTACATCGACCAATTGCTCTGCAACCATGGCGAGCGCAACTGGGCGATCTGCGGCGTTGGTCTCCGGCCCAACGATGCCGCCATGCGCGATGTCTTGAACGCTCAGGACCACCTCTACACCGTCATTGAGCGGTCAGCTAAGGGGAGCTTCGCCAGCGTCGTGGGCAGCATCAACTCATTCCTCTTCGCCCCCGATGACCGAGAAGCCGTCATTGCTAAGATGGCTCATCCCGACACTCATATTGTGTCCATGACCATCACGGAGAGCGGCTACTACTACAACGAAAACACCCATCAATTGCAGTCTGATCACCCCGACATTCAGCATGACGTTGCAAACCAGGACTCCCCCATCAGCACCTTTGGCTTCCTCTATGCTGCCCTGGCCCGACGTCACGCCCAGGGCATGAAGCCCTTCACCGTCTTGTCCTGCGACAACATGCAGAAGAACGGTTCCATCACCCGCCAGATGCTCGAGTCATTTGCTCGCCTCAACAACCGCAACCCGGAGCTGGCTGAGTGGATTTCCTCGGAAGGATCCTTCCCCAACGCCATGGTTGACCGCATTACCCCCAGCACCTCCAAGGCCGATATCCAGGCGCTGGCTGACCACTTCGGCATCGAGGATGGCTGGCCCGTCGTCACTGAGCCCTTCATGCAGTGGGTTGTCGAGGACCACTTCTGTGACGGACGCCCACCCCTCGAGAAGGTTGGCGTGCAGGTCGTCAAGGACGTGCACGATGTTGAGCAGTTTGAGAAGCACAAACTGCGTCTTCTCAATGCCAGTCACTCCGCCATGGCTTACCCCGGACAGCTTGCTGGTTTCAAATACGTCCACGAGGTCATGGAGCATCCCCTCTACCGCAAGTTCATCTGGCAGATGATGCAGGAGGAGGTTAAGCCCCTGCTGCCCGAAATCCCCGGCGTTGACATTGACAAGTACTGCAACACGCTCATGGAACGCTTCTCCAACCCCACCATCATGGATCAGATCCCCCGTATCGCCTTGAACGCCACGGGCAAGGTCCCCCAATTCATCATGCCCTCCATCGCTGAGCAGATTTGGGTGACCGGTCCATTCCGCCGCCTGTGTTTCGTCACTGGCGCTTGGTTCCATTACATCAACGGAGTCGACGATGCAGGCAAGCCGTTCGAGGTTGACGACCCGATGCGAGAGCAGCTGCAGGCTCTGGCCAAGGCTGGTGGTAGAGACCCTCGCCAGCTGCTCAGCATCAAGATGCTGTTCGGTGATGATTTGCGACAAGACAAGCGCTTCGTTGAAGAGGTCACCAAGGCCATGGAGCTCATTGCCAAGGACGGCGTAATGGCAACTCTCCCCAAGTATGTTGATTGAACGGAATCGAGCTTGGGAGTTCAAAGGAGAGTTGACGGGGAGGTGGCGAACTGACGTCAAAGAGCGATGGTTTATTTTGACTCCCGCCCACCTTTCAGGTTATTCAAAGCTATATAGTATTGTTACTCGAACCTTATAGAGAAGGAAGCCTACGAGAATCAAGGGTACACACTAGGCTAATAATTCAAATGACAATTAGAGTCCAATTTGGCCAGCGCCAGATTATTGTATGGGGATGGACCTAAAGAGGCGAGACTGCTCTTTAACCCATTTTCTTTGTGAGAACCTCATTTGGCTGGTTTCATTATTCCCCAGGTCGTAATTCTACATGCGATGAAAAATCCGGGGACTTCATTAGCCAGTCACCTCTAAAGGATTACTCAATAACCTCATATCAATATCCGCGAATTTCTTCCAGCTTGAAGATCGATATCTGGAATTAAGTTAATTTTTGCTCTAATGATTGAAATTCCTGCTGCTCTTTAAGACATTGAGAAACTAAGCTTTTATCTGAACTCCGTATGATGGGCGGCAGCTGATATTAACGTCAGCCGAGCCCCTCTCGCAGCCTTGAGCCGACTATCGTGAGCTTCCAAGCACATACGACCATAGCTCCTGTAAAATACTGGGTCCCGTTTGCTCCCCGAGCGTCAAATCAGGAAGCGCTGGATTAGTAGTTGAGTCGGTGACGATCAGCGAATACCCGGTGTTGTATGTTTTTATTTTTTACTCCTAATGACAACTCCAGGACTCCATGCCAAGAGCGGAATGCGCTCCGTTGTCAACCACATACGATTATAGCTCACGCAAAGTACAGGGTCTCCGTCTGCTCCCCATCCGCGAACCCGTGAAGCGCCCGATTAGTAGCTGGATCGGTAACGATTAGCGAGTACCGGGTGATGTGTGTATCAGTTTGACCTTCTCTTTTTCCTCTTGCTTATCCCAATCTCCTCTTTGCTCGATGGGCCAGTAGGACACAAATTATGAGTCAACTTCGAGTTCCAAGTTGAAACATTTTCTTAGAGGCTACAAGAGTGTACGTCATTGCCAAAGTATCCTTGAACAATGTGCAAATGTAAGTCGGTCAAGTCGGATGACCTCAAAGGCTACAAGGAACCCGCCACTGGCGTAATCGCTGTGGGCTCTACAGTTGGCTTGAGAGGAGGCTCCTCTTGATGGCGTCACCTGGTTCACAGTTATTCTACCTTGTTTTCGAATACTGGGATCGCCAAAGGCTACGGTACGAGGATTTGATGGGATCATGCTGCCTTGAGGCTCTAAATGAGGCTCTGCGAGTATGCTCAAGTGACACAGATGCATCAGAATCGGAGTCGCCGAGCTTCCGAGCGTGACGACAGTATGAGGGATTAAGTTCAGATGATCATCTGTTATCACACGTAGTAAATTGCACTTTCTCCTTCTCTGAGCTGTCTTCCCGCCACATGGCCCCTCGTGAGGGGTCCGGACCCCAAGCCTCACCGCTAGAGTGTGATAAGGCAACTATTCATACATAAGGCTACCAATTCCATTCAGCATTAGGCTAGATAAAAACTTGTAACGTGACTTGTGCTCCAGACTGGTATTCCAATCAAGCTGAGAAGCCACACACCCTCAGTGCGAAATGGGTGGCCTCAAAGCTGACCGAGGAGGGTCATCCTGTAACAGCTTTCCAATGCATTTGAAATGGAGTTTTGTCAATTAGATAGCCGGCGAGCTATAAAGATAGGCTCACCTCGTACTGTCCAAATGCTTTTTTACGTTAAAAGAAATCAACTCCTTAACATTTGGGTTTTGCAAAAGAACGACTGTCACAAGCCGCTTCACAAATTTATATCTAGATTAATATGAGCAATCCATACGGAAAAACACCAGAAATCGCTATTACAGATGACCCGGACCAACGTCAACAAGAAGACAGTCCCTCTTTCACTTACAGGGGGGACTATCTTCTGGAAATTCAGGACGATGGCAGACTTACAACTGCTGATTTACTGCGAAGCTATGTGGTTAATGGGGTTGACGGAGAATTCTGGACTGAGACGATCCTAAACCACATCTTGTCAAGAGACCGGGTCCAGGCCGAACTACTAAAGTTCAGCCGGACTGCCAGAAAAGTCGAAAGCTACTTGAACATGATTCGGCCCAGAACGAGACTCGACTCATCCGAACCAAGATATCTGAAAGTTTTCACTCTCCTGCTGCTGGCTGAGCGTGTTGATGCCTTCGAAAACTTTGTGAAAGAAAGCGTGGATGACAGCAAGTTGCCTCTCCAATATGTTAAAAAAGGAGTTGACTCCTATTGGTACCATTGGTACCCCGAAAATGAGCCTAATAAGACAAGGCTCACATGTTTCGAAGGGTGGAGAAAACGAGACCAGGATGAGTTTAAGCTACAGCAGTGGGCAGTCACGGCCCCGTTCTTGGATCTTACTGAGGACAACAAATGCAAAGAGTTCAAACTAATCGGCAAGGTTCATCGTCCGTGGAGAGATGCCAAAGACCGCGAGACTAATATCCCGATGAAAGAGCACGAGGGGGCATTTGGGAGAGTTGCTCACGTGGAGATTCATCCTACAAGTCACAATTTCGGAACAATTCTTGCAAAGGTAAGTCGCCGATAATCTGTTATTTTCTTCCCTTCGCATACCTATGCTCACATATAAACTCAAGCTTGATATCGACAGCAGCGTGTTTGCGATCAAGACCCTTCTCACTCACCAATACAATAGCGAGGCTGCATATCGGATGGAACTGAAGCATTTAGAGAGATTCAATGGTCTCGTCCATCCACATTTGGTCACAGTTCTTGCAACCTATACGCGTGGCAATGAATTCAGTTTCATTTTTCCAAATGCCAGTTGTGATTTGGAGGATTACCTGTCCTCTGAAAAGCCTCCTCTCTGGAATCTGCAGACAGTCCGATGGTTCTCCAAGCAATTATTAGGCATCATCGGCGCGCTTGAAGCAATCCATAAACCGCGAATGCTCGCCGGAGATTCTCAACAGATGTCGGGGATACACGGAGACATCAAACTCGATAATGTTCTCTGCTTCCGTTCTTCAAAGACACCCGGCGAGGATATTTTCGTCATATCCGACTTCGGACTGCTGAACATCCATCGCGATACCAGCCGATCTAACATTCCAGGCGGGGGCATCCCTCCTGTCCCAGGTTATCGACCACCTGAGTGTGACATGGTCGGTGCCACGTTATCTCGAGCCTGGGATATTTGGACGGTTGGATGTCTCTTCCTCGATTGCATAACTTGGTTCCTTGGAGGTGCCAACTTTTTGAAAGAGTTTCGGGAAGGAAGAACGACCCCTTCTATCAATGGCGCTAGCAATGATATCTTCTATTTACTAAAGAAGGTGGAGGTAGGCATAGAAGAGTACAAACCCGTGGCACAAGTCAAGCCTCAGGTTACATCGGTGAGTGAGAAGATCCTACTAGATGATAGATGGACTCTAATTGGAGCAGTGGATCCAGGACCTACGGCAACATAGACACTGTTCACAATTCATCCTAGACATGCTGGGCATTATAGAAAACGAAATGTTGATTGTCCTTGAGCATGGCCGTCCAAGAAGCACAAGTCAGCGTCTTCTAGAAAGGTTTGGCGAAATGCAACGGAGTTGCCTCAAGGATAAACAATATTGTTTGAGAAGCGTTGCAGAGCTGAATAAGGGCATTCTTGTTCAAGATACACCTGCTGTTGAGGCAGATCTCAGCCCAGCCGCCCAAGATCTGATTCGAGACCACCATATAGTTCTACCGATTCACGATGGTCCGATCCGCAAGTCAGGTTTGCCAAAAAAAAAATAGCTCTATCTCGATAGGCCTTTTCATTCTCTGAAGTAAGATCTTTATTAAAATCTCGTGTTCACCCTGCCATTCTTTTTCCCAACAACATGGCCAACCTATTGAGAAAAGATCGTGCATGAGGAGGACGTTGAAATCAGACCACATACGGCCAACATCGTCCAATATCATCGATCAATATCATCGATGAGCAATCAGTAATGCTCTGCGAACTTCACAATATGCCGCATTTGAGTATTTTCTGCCTAACGGGGTCGGTTACTCGGGGAAATGGACGCTGCTATAGGAATTCGGGGACGAACATCGGTGAGCTGTCGCGGAATCGTACAATGAAATCTTCCTCGCTTCCACTGCGTTGGAGTTGTCAGAAAAGACTCAGCAAGGGCATTCTGCGCATGCTTACCAAAACTGTCACATCGCTCCCAGCTCCAAAGGTGTCCATGAAAAATTGCTCGAGGGCATTCTGATCCGTGTACGTAGCTCGAACAACTAGAAAGGCCATGGTGATTAGAAGAAGTCGGTGTGGCAACGAAACTGGGATGGCAATATTTATTAGGTGGCGCAGCGCAAAAAAATTGAGGTGCAAAAGAAAGGCAACGAGGCGAATTTTGCTTCGCCGCCTCGCGTCACCAGACCCTCTTGCACAATGGATTCTATTGGCTTCTTTCAACCTGTAATAATTGTGAAATGAAACACAGATTCCTCATTGGGCAGCATGGGAGCACGGAGGTTGCTCGGCCACCAACAGCGCCACGACGACAAAAGACACCTAAGATGGGGGCTGAGCACTGAATTTCCCAAAAACATCATCCGCATCCAAGTGCTTGTCACGAGCTCGCCAGTGCCGATGGATTGGACTGAAGATAACTCGTTCTGCGACGGATCAGAATCAAAAGGCGTTTTCAGATATGAAGAACGGCCTACCAGGGTCATCTTTGTCTCTCCAAGCAAATCTGTTCGTTTCTCAAAGTCAAACATAATATTAATCATGCACAGTCCACTAACCATATCCCCATATCCTGCAGTCTATCTCAGACCCGATCTTAGAAAATCAGGCGGAATGGGATAAGTGGTTCGAAAAGGTTAACTAATATAAATCGCGCCCGAGTCAAGCTTCTAATAACAGTTCGCAGGATTACCCGAAGATGAACAGGTCCAGCCCAGGTCTGACCTTAATGTAAGGATTTTGGAATACCAGAATGACTCGAGTTTCATAGCTGCTCACATTCGTTCAAGTTTAGCAAGACGGGCCGGCGAGAGTGGGCATTTGAGCTCTGAAAACCCCACTGGAGGCCCTTCACGGGACAAGGGAATACCCGAGAAGATCGATTCCGATACCACCCCAAAATCAAAATCCCAAGTTATACCAACTGCAAAACCGAGTGGGAACGGCCGAAAAGCACTCCGAACACTACCGTTCTCCGAGAGAACATTCCAAAAGATTGCGAGACAATTCTACATACACAGTTCCATAACTCGACGCATCAGTCGAGCTGATGTCCCTGCCTTGTCGGCAGCAGAACTAAGAATGGAAACTCAGGAAGGCGAAATTCATCCTGCATATGGTATGTAATTCTATTTTCTGGACACAAAGCTAAGTTCTGATAATCTATCTTAGTATATACATGCCGTTCATCTAACGCTTGGGAAGGGGACCTTGCGTTATCTGCAACGTACTTCCCACATTGTGGCTTAACTTTTGCCGTCATATTTGGTCTCTCGCAGCAGCTAGAAGACCAAATATTGAAGCGGTTGGAGAGCGCAATTTCAGACTCAGCGCATCCTCTTTTGATGCTTGGAATATTTGTCGAGCTCGAGAGACAGCGACAAGTAGATATTGTGGAGGACACAATAAACGAGCTCGAGACCCGCATTCTTGAATTAGACGTCACGGTAGATACTATCTCAGTTGATGACGATGCGGAACGGAACCATGCAAAACGATCGGCATGGTTGGACGCCATGTATCTGAAAAACCAGCTTATAACCTGGAATATCAATCTCAGAGAACTATTTCAACATACCATTCAACTCGATCGGACCGTTTTCCAGCAGCACGTTCCTCCGAAACATAAATTTATCAATGGGAGCGACTACATGCAAGCGACTGAAAGGCCGTTGCTCAAAACGTATTCGCTGCCTACTTGCTTAAGTGCTTCCCATGAGGTTGTACTCGATGATCCACCAAAGCAAGGCGATCATCAACGAGATACCGCACCATCTCAGCACCGGTCAATTCAAGATTTTGTTGAATCTCGCCTGGACGATCCCACTGCGAAAATGTTGCGGATTGGAAATAAGATCCGAGGTCGCCTTCAGGATATCATCAATGAATATGACGAAAAGATCAGAGATTGTGCTATGCGGGTCGAAGGCATGGCCATGGCAGCGCAATGGGTGATTAGCATACTCACCAAGATGCTGTATCATCTGGCTAACTAGATCTCATAGGCAGAAGGGGAAACAAATTTGGAGATTATGAGGGCCACGAGCCGGGATTCTCGTCATATGCGATCGATTGCTCTGGTTACAATGATATTCCTACCAGGAACATTCTTTGCGGTATGCGCCCTAGCTTGCGACGCAGTATATTTCCATATGACATACTAATAAAAAGTAGTCAATTTTCTCGATGGGCATGTTCGATTGGTTTAGTAAGGACGATGGAGGTGTAACAGTGTCCAACTACTTTTGGATTTATGTGCTCATGGCAGTCACATCTACGCTTGTAACTCTGGGACTCTGGTGGTTTTTCGGTGTTTACCGATACTCAAAGCATCGCAAGGTCACTATGGACGAAGAGGCTTCCATTATAGGACCTATTAGATTCCGGATGTGAGTTCGGGTTCACAAATGATAAGTTGACTTAGATTCCTTATTGTTTTCGGGCAGGGATAGAATAGAGAAGATATATGGAGGGCTTTCAGGCTTCACACGCTTTGAATTGCTTATAGAAGGTGGAGTTATTTATGAGTAGCTATATTGCCTGTTCAAAAACCTATCATAGGGGTGTGACCGATGCCTGCCAGTAGACACAATGTACGGAGTGGACGAGAGTAGCAAAGCACATGTGATAATCTATGTGCAAGGGCCAATTCAATCAGAATTAAACAAATTGCTGGGAAGTTTCTACAATATCACATTCCAAAAATATTCCTACAGCCCCGGCATATATCTATATCTAATGTACATAATTCTAC
Organism: Xenoacremonium recifei; assembly: GCA_012184525.1. NCBI lineage: Eukaryota > Fungi > Ascomycota > Sordariomycetes > Hypocreales > Nectriaceae > Xenoacremonium > Xenoacremonium recifei. The sequence continues at coordinate 144,818 of WOFQ01000050.1, forward strand.
AATCCGTGCTCTTGATCCAAGCCAATCAGGTAATTCCAGAAGGAGCAAGTTGCCCCGCCGGCGGCTTGCCTACAGCGTCTTTACATTTGTTATAGAGCGTAACCTATGGGAAAACCGACTTAGCGCTCGGGTCGGGGAATAATCGCAAACGTGTAGAGGAACCCACCAAATCAAGTCGCTGGTTGGTTTCGATGTAGTACATATTATGCCGCATCTACGTTGCTGTTAATGGTATTCAACCAAGGCTTTGATACAGTCCCATACTTCTACCTTGAACTCGGCGTTCTCGCCTAGTAGAGCTTTCAATTCCTCTGACAGCCGTCGAGGAGTGGCGTGGCGGGTATTGAATTCGGTACAAACTCCCATAACTTATGTCAAGTGACGAAAAAGAGAAATCGCATCAAGATGACACAAAATAGATGTCGAACAAAGATGGATCTACTAATTGCGTTGTCAAGAACAGCGAGATAAACCTCTTATACAACAGAAACTCATCGCATCATTGTCAGAAGGCGCAGCACGGTCAGACGGAGCCCAAAGACAGCCTGAAAGGCCCCCAAGATAAGTACAGTTTAGAGCATGCTGCCTTGCTCAGACACGTAAGGAGTCTAGCTCGTGACAGCTTTAGGGCTCGGTGTCTTGGATGCTTCGCCTCCCCCCTTCCCTACACACTGAAAGGGTGGCATGCCCCACTGACATTGGTCTGATGTTTGCAAATTGGCCATTCATGGCTGACCCTTCTTTTCAGCTCAGCCCTCGGGTGATGGCCGCATGCGCACTATTCTAGATTAGAAAGGACCTCAGTTGTGGCGCCCTTTTTCTCACCCGTCATCAACCAATAAGCCCCTCTGTTGCGAGGTCTTATCGAGCTCGGCGCCTACTTGTTGGGGGCCGAACCAGTAGTCACCAAACCTGGGCAGACTCAGTTGCAAAGCTCACCAATGTCATCTTTCAAGGCAATTCTTCAGAAATAAAGCTAGAGAGACGAGCGAGCCGCATTCCCAAGAATTATCAGCCCTTGAATATATATATGAGGCTTCAAAATCCAAGAAACGGCATCGAACACCATCTACCCTACTCACACTCGTGTCTGCGAAGGCTTCGCAGCATTTCAAGATAATCTCGATGACTCGAATGCGCTTTTTTTGTCGGGCATAGCCGTAGGCATACTGGCAAGAGGCCTTATGCGCTGTTTAAATCCATTTTTACTGAGGTAGGCTCCGTTGTTGCACTTTCAATGGCGCTTAGGGGGGGTATGCTAGGTACAGCCCCGTTTGAACTTTGCTAGGGAAGAGAGAAATAAAATGCGTCTCGCTCCTGATGATTTGTGTCTCACTTTGTATGGATGCCGAACTATTGTTCCTCAAAAATACATCATAGCAACACTCTACTGCTCGTCTTGTTGTCGCGATGACTGACGTAAGCTCCAGCCTCTCACACCTAACACATGGTCAATTGGTAATCTCGCTCACATTTGATTAAACAGCCAATCGCAGAGAAACAGCCACAAGCTGATGATAAAGTACAAGCCACAAGAGACATCATATCGAACGACGAGCCGGCTCCCATGGCAAACGCCGACCTCGACCGGGCGTCAAGTCCGTCGAACTCAGGGACAACCGAGACGAACATCCCCGAACTTCCGCCAGAACACAATAATTGTGCTTTTGCTACCTTTCCTTTGAAGAGCAATAGAAACAAATCTGGCGATACAGCCTTGATGAAGGAGCTTTGGGCAGCCTTGGTAACACCGTTGAATCAATCAGAGGACCAGAATCAACCAATTTTCGCTCTTGATGATTTTCTTCCAAGGCAGAAGCTAGATGAAATCGTCACAGAGAAGAACGTCATAGCTGGCCTCACAGAGATCTTGGACATGCCCGCCAAAGAGATTAGGAAACTTGCGCGTGAGATTCTGAGCCCTACCTCCACCAATCCAGTACAACCAACACATTTGCAAACAAGGAAACGGTTGTTTGTCATCCTTGTTATCATTGACAAGATTGAGGCGATCAGAGACTTCATCGCCGCTGATCTGTGCGACTACGATCTTCCTCTAGAGGAAGGGACAGAAATCGAGGACGGACAGAAGACCAGTTATCTCCGAAGAGGAGGCAAAGATGGACAGAAGATCCAGTTATCTTCGCAATGGGGGATACGGGAGTATTCTGATTTCTTCAGATATCAACGGACAGTAAACCCTCCGGTATTCAGCACGAGCCAGACTGGGGCCACCAAGATCCCACACTACAGCTTGTCTGCGAAGACTATTGTGCCCTGCATGAACATCCAGGGCGTAGGCAGAGGGGGCTTCGGGGATGTGTACAAGGCTGAGATACACTCGAGTCACCTCGATATTCCTTTCAAGAAGGTGAGTTTTGGTCGACGGGACTCCCCTACTGCCCCGTGCGCTGGTTAACATTTTCGGGGAAATAATAGAAACAGCGTTACTACGCCATCAAGGAACTCAAGGATCGGAGCAAGGAGCACTTCGACGCAGAGTGCTCCAATCTAGAGCGTTTCGCTGCCGACCCCAATTCACTAGTGGTCAAGCTACTGTGGACTTTCTCATACGTCAACATTTATTACCTCGTCTTCCCTCTTGCTGAGGGAGACCTTCGGACTTTTTGGGAAAAGGACCAGGATAAGGAGCCTCGCGCTAAGACACGAGATCATGATATGGTCAAAGGATTTGCCAAACAATGCTTAACCATTGTTAGAGCTGTTCACATGATTCATATCAACGAAAGCCCAGAGGCCGCGCATTACCTGAAGAATTACGGCCGCCATGGAGATATCAAACCCGAGAACTTCCTCTGGTTCGAGAACTCAGGAGAATCCGATGGTCCTTGGGGCGGAACGGAGTTGAAGATCTCCGACCTTGGTCTCTCGAAATTTAACACAGCAAGTTCAAAGTCAAGAGTCGAGGCTAAGGATATTCGTGCACACACACCTACCTATCGAGCACCAGAGCTTGATACTTTGCCGATGATCTCACCAAGATGCGATATATGGTCTCTTGGCTGTGTTCTGCTCCAATTCGTCGTCTGGTATCTGGATGGATGGAAAGGAATCGATGAATTTGCGAAGGCAAGATCCAAAGGAGATATGAATCCCGAAATCCCGGGGTTTCATCAGGATACCTTCTTCAATAGGCAAATGCCTCTTCCCGCTGATCCGGCCAAGGGACGGAACCGCGAGATGCCTGGCGTCCAAATTAAACAAGAAGTCTATGAGGTCAGTGCTCGAGAAACAGATAAGTCTCATGCGCTAAGGTTTCTCTAGGAATTTTTTAGATTATACCGGCATGAATACGTCTCGGATTTCTTAATCAACCTTCTTGAATTTATTGAGAATAAGCTTATGCGAATGCGGCCCACGGAGAGAGCATCTTGCGAGCAGGTCCGCAACATGATGAATGACCTCTATGAGAGGTGCAAAAATGATCGCGAATACTCTGTTGAACGTTCGATCCCCCCTCCCTGTCGGACGGGAACAAACTTATCAGACTTGCCATATGAGGAGAATCCTCTTCGAACAGGAATTAGATCTCATCAGTATGGCAGGTCGGCTGTTCCTCCCCCACTTACTATTCACTCCGAGGAGATAGTCAAAGTCCAGGCATCTGAGCCTCATGGAATGAGTCCGGGTACGTCATCTACTCCGGAACAGACAATTCCGGAGGTCGTTCAACCTCCCCAACGGCCACCAACCAATCGTGGTGATGAAGATCGAAGAGGTCGAGATTTGGAGCCTCAGCAGAATAATTCCCCGAGAAGTGTCGTTACCGTTTCGCGTTCCAAATCCGACGTCACCGCTAGACACAGTCTCTCGGAGCTCGCCGCACCTCAGCAGAGGGCCAAAGCACCGACTCTGGACGCTACTTCCCCGCCGGCAAGCAATAACGAGCAATTAAGGCAAAGAAAGACCCGCGAGAGTCCTAACCCAGGCACCGACGTTAGAGTGGAAGCCAGCATGGAGGTGACGGCCAAAGCGTGGTCAGAGAACCAACCGACATGCAGCGAAGATGTAAGATGCGTGCCAAATCTGATACATTCCTTGAAGGAATTGTTGGGGCGTATTTTCTGTTGGTAAGCGAGAAGATATTAGAAACCCAGACGAATCTGAAAATATCCTGACTTCGGCTTCTAGGCGATAGGTGAAGAACTGTTTCATGGCATGATACGTTTCACCGTTTTTTTTTATCCGGAGTCATGAGGGTTTACATTAATCATTTCGCGGAGTAACTGTTTCTATAGTTTTCTTAGAGAGTATTTTGTTTGGCAATCTTCTGTTAGCTGCTTCTCAGAGTTTAATATTGTCCAACGGCTTCAACCACTGCATCGCAGACTGAAATCATGAGACACAACATCCGGCTAAATCCAGCTGTCACTTATCGCAATTAGGCAGCAACAGTTCATCGCATCCGTGCAAAAAGTTAATCTTGACGACCAGCAGCTTGTCTCAGCGATCTAGAACACAGCGATCGATGTACTAAGTCCTGTGGTAGTCTCCTGAGTGGCTCGAGGGTTGACCTCCCACATACGAGAAGGTAGAATGGCTCCTTGGCGAGGTTCCTTGGCGAGGTAGTATTCTGCCACGCAACATTGCAAATAGGCTAAATTGGAATGGTGTGGCAAAGTAGGATCGTATGGTAACACCAAAGGTTCATGCAATCTAAATTCACTGGGATTGATCCCAGTCACTTTGCTGAAGAACTTCAGCGACGAGAAGGCAATGGCTTGAACTCTGCCAATAAATGGAGACATTAAAGTGAACAGCGGTCGGTAAATATAAATACATAGAGCGACTTTGGCAGTGCAGGGGATTGGATCGGCAATCGTGATGTTTGCATAACAATTGCACATGTTACGGTACCTCGGCCGCAAAAGGGCCAAACGGTTCTTGTCGGGAAACATTCCCGAAGAACCCATTAGCATCAATTAAAATGGCTCCCTTCGCGAGTAGACACCTGTCTCTTCTCCAATCACCTTCGGTAAATGACAGCAGGACGCGGCAGACGGGATCCAACCCCAGGTTACCCCGGATCTCCCATGGAGCTGTTGAGGGGCCAACTCCTTTTACCCCAGAGGTCAGACGCTCTAGCGAGAGAATTCGGGGCTTCTGAATGGCCAAACGAACGAAACGCCATAGCCGGTCCACTCATTTAAGTGATCATACAACACCATGTCGAACGATGATCCTCTCCGCAGGAAGTTCTTCCACCAATAGACAGGAACGTCTCCTCACTTTCACGAGAGTCTAGTCGAATTGTACGGCCCGACGATCCTAACAACGCGCTAAACCTGCTCGATGTCTCCCTCAATGCCGGTTTGGCATCGAAGTCCCGCGAACCAGGTCGCATTTCAGCCGTAAAAGAGAGAAGTATGATCTAGTCAGGCTATGCATTCTGCCTAAAATGCAGTCTCAATTCGCAATGCCGGCTTTTAAATATCCTTCAATCCCATACTTCATGGTATGGCCAGTGCTGTGGCATGTGCAAGCTTTACCTGATTCTCTGGCCTCTCGTAAATCATGGCCACTGACAAGAGAGTGGACGACGACCTCCATATCGAAGCCGCTGGCGACGACGGGCTTGACCACCTAAAGAATGTCGACATCCATGACAAGGCCCTGGCCAATGGCGCTCTCGAGGCCACTGTGCAAGAGCACAACTTTGGTGTCTTTCAAGCGTTCAGGACATACAAACGTGCCGCCTTCTGGTCAATTCGTAAGCTAAATTGGAGGATATGATCAGCGCAGAAAATTGACTTCCTCAAGTGATTTCCACGACCGTCATCATGGAGGGTTACGATGTGACGCTCCTAAGCTCGTTCTACGGATACCCTAGCTTCCGGGACAAATACGGCAAATGGCTCAACGACGAGAGCCAAAACCAGATCTCTGCGACCTGGCAGCAACGCTTTAACTGCTTGGCTGCGTTTGCCAACATCATCGGTGCCATGCTGAACGGGTGGGCTACAGCGAGATGGGGACACAGGAAGGTCATCATGGTCGGCCTCTTTTGGCTTACAGGACTGATCTTCCTCGAGTTCTTCGCTCCCTCGATTGAAGTCTTGCTTGCTGGCTACTTCCTCTGTAACATCCCCTGGGGCATCTTCGCCACCACAGGCCCTGCCTATGCTGCCGAGGTCACGCCCCTGGCCATCCGAGGATACCTCACTGCATACGTCAACCTCTGTTGGTGCATTGGGCAATTCATCTCAGCCGGTGTTCTTAAGGGCCTCGTCAACAACCCTACCCAGTGGAGCTACAGAGTCCCTTTCGCCATCCAATGGATCTGGCCTGTTCCCCTTTTCATCGCTGCTTACTTTGCCCCCGAGTCGCCTTGGTACCTTGTCCGTGCCGGCAAACTCGAAGCGGCTAAGAAGTCTCTCGAGAGATTGTCTGAGCCCGAGCATGAGATCAATCTCGATGCGACAATTGCTATGATGGTTCACACCAACAAGATGGAGATTGAGGAGCGTGCTGGAGTCACGTACTGGGACGCCTTCCGAGGAACTAACCGTCGACGTACCGAGATCGCCTGCATGGGCTTCCTTTCTCAGATCACAAACGGTGGTGCCCTCTGCTACAGTGGATCATTCTTCTTCCAACAGACCGGAATTAGTGCCAGCGCTTCCTACGGTATCAGTCTCGGTGGTACCGGCATTGCCTTTGTCGGAACCATCATCTCTTGGTTCTACATCTACAGATGGGGTCGTCGAACCATCTGGTTATCCGGCTTTGCGTTCCTTGTCGTGATCCTCTGGATTATCGGCTTTCTCTCACTGCCGCACCAGACTAACGCATTGGCTTGGGCACAGTCCCTTCTGTGTATTGTGTGGTTAGGAGCCTACTCCATGTCGGTTGGCCCTATCATCTACACTCTAGTTGCTGAGATTGGTTCTACCCGTCTTCGAACGCAGACAGTTGTGTTGGCGCGAAGCACATACTACGTGGGCAACATTATCTGTGGCGGCCTTATCCAGCCCAAACTCATCTCTCCCGGAGCTTGGAACGCCAAGGGCAAGACAGTAAGTTCTTTTTAATCACTTCAGACATTTTCCTATGCTCACAAAAGCTGTAGGCGTTCTTCTGGGCTGTCCTAGCTACTCTGACGCTTATCTGGGGTTACTTCCGAATGTTCGAGACCAAGGACCGAACTTTTGGTGAACTGGACTTCATGGTAAATATTAATTACTCTTTAAACAAATGTTTTTTTGCTGACATCTTAAATAGTTCCAAAAGAACGTCCCCGCTCGCAAGTCTGCCAACTACAAGATCAACGATGAGGAGGTTTACATCGCGGAAGAGAAGGAACAGAAGTGAGATGTGAGCACAAGGGAACTTAGGTGAAGTTCGTTTGGGTCATCTGATACTATATCATGGTTTCTTGTCATATTTTCCAGTGTATCTGTCAAATCGACATAGCCGCAAATTAAAGAGAAATCGTGTACTCCATATTACCAGATTATCCCATATTCCTAATTATGTATCCTTGAACTGTGTTTCTTACGAATCATTCAATATAATATGCCATCCTCCTCTAAATCATCACTTCTTAGACCAAACACCTTCCAGCCTTGTCTTTCGCAGGATCAAGCCAGCCAAATCTCGCATCAATCCACTCGTAAGGATCTCCAACACCTGCAAGTGCGCTTGTAGTTCTTTACCAATCCAGTTTCGCAGTTCAATAGCAGTCAACGAGTCCAGACCATAGGCAGTAATGGATGTTGTCGCTTGCTGTGCTGCCATGACCTCCGCTGGAAGCATGAGAATCGCTCCGAGTTTGTCCAGCAATGCAGCAGTAACAAGATCTTGAGCTTCTTCTGCGCTTGAAGCACGCCGCAGCTGTTGCGAAATGCTTAGGTCCGCCGAGCCAGAAGGGTTAGAGTCCTGTGATGCCTTGGCCAGCGCTTCTGCTCGCAGCTGGGTGAACTTGCCATCCGATGCATAGAACGGCAGCGATTTTGGTTCAGAGAAGTCGAGTCCTGTAATGCACTGGCCAGCACAAACGTTGCTCACTTTGCCTTCAATAGCGGCTTCAATGAGAGCCAGCAGTTCGGGCTCATTCATAGTGGCTCCGGAGAGATTCTTCAAAACCTCGGACCGTTTAGCCGCGTTTTCTGAGAGGTATCCGACGCCATCAATGGCGGCAAGGTTAAGCGACACAGCGTTCAGACCAAGCTTGCGTCGATAAGCTACCAAGCCGTCAAGATAGGTGTTGGCGGCGGCATACGCTGCCTGGCCTCTATTACCAACAATTCCAGCAACTGAAGACAGCATGACGAAGAAGTCAAGAGGCTGCTTCTGGCTCTCGAGGGAATTGTGGAAGTTCCAGGCACCTTGAATCTTGGACTGTACAACCACATCCCAGTCTTCAAACTTCATCTTCTCGAAGAGGACGTCCTGATATTGTTAGACCCCGAGATTACAAGAGGAAAAGGCCTTGAATTCATACCTTGAGCACCATTGCGGCGTGAATGACGCCACAGATCGGGGGCATGGTGCTTTGGACCTCTTTCACGAGAGCATCCACCTGAGCTTCATTTGAAACGTCACATTGCTTGACGTAGATAGAAGCCCCGAGACTTTGGCTCTCCTGGGCCAGCTGCTCAAGCTCAGCTGTCATAGTAGCCTTTCGTGAAAGCAGCACGATATGACGAGCGCCTTGATGAACCATCCTCCTCGCCAACGACCGACCAATGCCTCCTGTGCCACCAATGATGACATACGAGGCATCTCCCTTGATACAAGTAGCAGAATCCTTAGGATGAGTTACCTGCAGTTAAATACCGTTAGTTCAGTAAGACCAAAGTTGCAGGCTAATGAGTCCTACCATGACTTGTTGCTTGGGAATCTGATGACTGACAATGACTTTGCCAGTCGTCTTGCCACTCTGAAGCTTGCGCAAGGCAGACTCAATCTCCGAGATGCCAACAGTCGTGATAGGGCCGATAGGGTGAATTGTCTGCTTGCGAAGCAATTCCATGACGGCTGTAAATACTCTACCCATGATCTTTGGCCTCTCTGCAGACACCAGAGTCAAATCGACGGAGCTGAAAGTACAGTTCTGTTCAAATTTGGCCATTTCAAGTCTTGTGTTGGAAAGAATATCCTTCTTTCCGATTTCGATAAATCGGCCGAAAGGCGCTAGACATTCCCATGACTCTCGCAGGAAGTCACCGGCAAGGGAGTTGAGGACAATGTCAACACCACTGCCCGTAGCGGCTCGTACGGCAGGACCAAATTCGGTGCTTCGACTATAGAAGATGCGCTCCTCTGGGATAGAGTACTTCTCAATCAGAAGTTGCTTCTTCTGGGGACTACCAACAGTGGCGTAGATCTCTCCAGCACCAAGCATCTGCGCAAGCTGGATAGCGGCTTGGCCAACACCGCCAGAGGCAGCATGGATGAGGACCTTGTCGCCGGCTTCCATGCGAGCGAGATCAACCAGGCCATAATAAGCTGTGCAATAGATGACCGGGACTGAAGCGGCAGTCTCAAAGCTCATTCCCTCAGGTATGAGCGCGGCGCTGGTAGCCGGGCACTTCGTGTAAGTGCCATAAGCTCCCAGAGTCATGGCGCAAACGCGATCGCCAGCCTTGAGATTTTTGACGCAAGATCCCACGCGTGATATAGTGCCGCTGCACTCAACTCCAAGGTATGGGCTGGGGACCTGCCCCATCGCGATGACCACATCCTTGAAGTTCATGCCCGTAGCAGCAATCTTGATCTCGACTTCGCTATCTGCCAATAGCTCTTCGGCCTCGTCTTGCCAATAAAGGGAGTCAAGTGCGCCGTAGGTCCCAACAGAGACCTTGAGTCTGCGGCCTGGCTGCTCAAAGTCCTGAAGATACGGCGGGGTGGACGTCTGGGTCGAGCGGAAGATGCTCAGGTTCATCTCTTCCTGCTCGACGACCCGTGGGACAACGAGCTGCCCCTCTTCTTCCGCGAATTCGGACTCAAGCACTGATCCGTCTTCAGCAGTTACCAGCGATGCGCGAAGTGCGTCGACAATGAGATTGGCGCAGTCCAAGGCATCAAGCTGGGACTTGCTGTCCAAGTCAAGGCTAGCTGCAATCTTGCCCGTCTCTGACCTAACCGTGCGCAGGAGACCTTGGGCAATGTTGTTCTCTGGCTTCTCAGCAAAACGATAGGCTCCAGCACTAATCCACAGCATTGATGAGCAGTTGAGGAGAAGGTCTTGAAGCCGCTCAAAAGTCTCTTTCTTCATGGTGAGCAACATTGGCTCGTCAAGCTCAGCCAAGCAAATGTAACGAGTAGTAGACGAAGAGGCGACATTGGAGAATGAATTAATGGTAGCTTGCTTGCCGCAATGGATAGTTAGAAGTCTTGCAAGAGCGGCAACCAATGAGTCAGACTGGTTCCTATCGGTGACGATGGTGACGTCCGCATCTCGTAGGTTCCCAGCGACTGAGACCCCATTGCAGCCATTCTTCTCATGTGAAGCATGGCCATTGCCGTTGGCATGACCGTTTTCGTTGGCTTTGGCCTCACCATTGGTGTGGTGGCCATTTGTAGAATTGCCATTAACGTGACCATGGCCATTGCTGAGACCGTTTCCATTGACCGACCCGTTCTTTCCGTTGGCAGAGTCACGAGCCTCGCCATTAGTTGCGGGCTTCTCATCAGCTTGGCTCTGGCTCTGGCCCAAAGGCTGCCATTTGACTCCGTAGCACAGTGAGCGAGGAGCCTGGCTCTCTGCCACGTCTCCGTTCACTGGCGTCATCCTGAAGCCTCGCATCTTGATCACAGGGTCTGCTTGAGAAGTATGCCAGGCATCGATGAGGAAGTCCACTGGACCACCCTTGGTTGTATCAAGAAGCCCGTTAGCCACTACCTGAACTGTTTCTCCAGGGTTACGTGGCACATCACTAGCGATCTCGAGTTCTTGGATCGCAGAAGGCATATACAGACTCTTCATCTGGCCACTCCCTGCGCCGAGAAGAGGAAAGGCCAATTGGAAGAAGAGATCCGTAAAAGTTGTGGACAGGATTGATGGTGTCTCATGTGAGGACGTCATGAGAGATGAAGTGTTGGGGATCGTAACTTGAGAGGTAGAGAATCCGTTCTTGGCCTTCAGCCCGCCTTCCGCCTGGAGCTTGAAGACAGAGTCGTACCCGGCACCTCGAGAAAGAAGCTCTTCATAGAAACTTTCAAGCGGGATCTTGTTCTCATCATTGACTGAGTTGGCTATCTCCCGACGAATGCTGGCATCAGATTGCTCAACACTCTGGACCGGGTTCTCCGCAGACTGTTTCTTAACGCAAACGAGACCGCGGCAGTGTTCTAGCCAGCCTCTATTAGAAGACCAAGATGAAATGCAGAATTCGTCCCAATCGCTTGAGTAGGAACGGGTTCCCTCTGCGTAGGGGCGCAGAGAAAGCACCGTTTCGTAGCGGGCACCGTCTTCCAGGATCAGTGCTTTAGAGGCTTGAACTTCACGTAGGCGGAAACCAGCGATTTGGTCTTTTGTGATGCCGCGAAGTTGAGCCCGTTGAGATGCGGCCTCAACAGTCATGCAGAGATATCCTGCAAGAGGGAATGTGATCAGCGATTGCATACGATGGTCCTTGAGCCAGGGCACATCGTCTGTCGAGAGCATGTTGCGCCATACTGGCTCAGACTCTCTGTAAGAGTCTTCGAGAACTCCCAGCAAGTCATGCCGGGCAAATGGCCTGAGACGATGCTGCTTGCTGATCCGCGACTCAAACCAGTACTTGTGATCAGACCACGGATAGGGCGGGAAGTCTGTGATGACTTGGGGCTTCCGGGTGTTGGTGTCAGGGTCGTTGATAGCACTGAACTTCAGTGGGTAACCTTGTGTAAAGAGGTTCCCCGCAAGGTTCAGCGCTGTCACGGTAGCGTCCTGATTTCGGATCAGGCATGAGAAGTACTTGACTCCTGCTGCTGCATCTTGGCTGATGCCTTTAAGGATTTGCTTGATTGGACCCTCAAGAGCAGAGTGTGGACCGACTTCAACGATGACATCCGGCTTGCTCTGGGTATAGAGCTCCTTAAGAGCCGTTGAGAAGAGCACAGGATTCGTCAAATTGTCAACCCAGTAAGACGGGCCCATCACCTCTCCCTCGGCTTGTTTGCCGAGAAGAGATGAAAAGAAAGACACCTCGCTATCCGTCGCCTTTGAGGTGGTGTTCTCAATGCTAGACATGTAGTCATCCGCGACAAGCTTCATGTGATCCGAATGGTAGGCGACATCTACACGAAGCTTTCGTGCGAAAACACTCTGAGCCTCCAGCTCTTTGGCCAAGGCATCAATAGAGTTATTTTCGCCTGAGGCCGTAACGGAGTTGGGCGAATTTTCGCAGGCCACAGTGATGCCTTCAAGCCCGAGAAGTTTGATCGTCTTCTTGACCTCCCCAGGTCCAGCGCCAACCGCCAACATAGCTCCACGCAGATTTGGATGCCTCTTCTTCATGCTGGAAGCGACCCGGCCGCGATGATACGCAAGAGCCATAGCATCATCGAGACTAACAGCTCCCGCGGCATATGCAGCAACAATCTCGCCACTGGAATGGCCTATCGTCATTGACGGTTTGACACCCCAGGAGGCAATGAGCGCCGTGAGTCCGAGCTGAATGGCTGTGCAGGCAGGCTGAGAAATGTGCGCCTGGCTAACATCGGAGTCGTCCTTGCTCTTTGCTAGCTCGTCTAGCAATGAGAAGGGGGCTCCAAGGCGATCAAGGCACGCTGAAGCAGCTGTGAGAGTCTCGGCAAAAACAGGGTGCGTCCCCATGAGCTCTTGACCCATTCGAGCCCATTGCGCTCCTTGGCCGGTATACACGAAAGCAAGCTTAGGAACCTTTGTGACTCGCTTGGGAATGGCTGCAGCACTGTTGAGGGACTTGGCCAATTCGTCGCAGGAGCTCGCCGTGATCGCGACACGCCACTGGAGATGAGTACGTCTCTCTCCGAGCGTGTAGGCCATGTCTCGTGGTAGATGGATCTCAAAGATGTCAGGGCGCTGCTCAATGTAGTTCCCGATCTGATGGACGACGCGCTTTGCTGCCTCTTCATCATTTGCGCAGAGGACAAACAGCTTGGGTGCACGGCTAGTTGCATCGCTGTTTGACACTTGCGGAAGGGATGCGACCTCCGAGGCAAGAGGAGGATGTTCCAGAATGGCGTGTGCATTGGAACCTCCAAAGCCGAAGTTGTTCACGCTGATGAAGCGCTTGTTCTTCGGCCAGGGGCGCAGAGTTGTAGGGATTTTGATGTTCCACTCGTCGAGTGGGATTTCTGGGTTTGCCTTTTTGAAGTTGATGTTAGGCAAGATCAGCCCCTTCTCAAGCATCAGGGTGGCCTTGATGACTGATATGATACCGCTGGCGTTTTCCAGGTGACCAAAATTGGTCTTCACAGAGCCCATATATAAGGGAGACTTCTTTGACCGTCCAGGGCCAAAGACGCGTTGGATCGCACCGGCTTCAATCGGGTCGCCGACCTTGGTACCAGTACCATGGGCTTCGACGAATCCGGTCTGCTCTGGTGAGACTCCTGCCCTTGCGTACACCTCACGAATAAGGGTCTCTTGGGCCTCGCCACTTGGGGTCGAGATGCCTAAACAGTCAGTCCAGTTTCCGTCGCGGATGATCGCCCTTACTTACCGACAGTTCTGCCATCCTGACCCGTGCCAGTATTCACAATGACCGAACGGATTCTGTCATTGTCTTTCAGCGCCTGATCCAGGGGTTTGAGGATAAGACACCCGACGCCTTCACCTCGGGCAAACCCAGACTTGGCGCGCTCATCAAATGAATATGTGCGGCCCTCTTCGCTGAAGATTCTGTGGCGTGGTGTTAGCCTCTTCATTGGTCAAGTTTTTGGGGGCGGTTCGTACCCCAGCATGGACATGGATACTGCATCATCGGGCTGAAGGTGCAGACTGCACCCCGCAACGATGGCTGAGTCTGATTCGCCAGAGCGTATGCTCTGAACTGCCAAGTGAAGTGCGTAGAGACTGGAAGAGCATGCAGTATCTACTGCGAAACAAGGACCGTGGAGGTTGAAGTAATATGAAAGGCGGCCTGCTTGAATGGACTGGTGGTTGCCGGTGGCATCAAAAGTAGGGACTTGGTCCAAGTCTCTCAGTGTGCCTACGCGATAATCAGATGAGGTGCCTCCGATGAAAACTCCCATATTTTGCCCGGCAATGCGTTCCTTTGGAAATCCTGCATTTTCGAGCGCCTCATATGAGCACTCCAGGAGCTGCCGTTGTTGGGGATCTAAGTCACGTTAGCTTGTTCGTCCACCAGATCGCAGTGTCCATCTCAAGACTTACCCATTGCCATGGCTTCCTGTTCTGTGATGTGAAAGAAAGGTGCATCGAACTTGGAAAGGTCATTTTGCATAAAGTAGCCGCCCTTCTGGTTGAAGCAGCCTCTCTTCTGTGGATTGGGATGGTGGAAAGCGTCACTAGAGAATCTGTCTGTGGGAATAGGGCCCCAGCCATCACGAGAGCGTGTAATGAGAGTCCAGAAGTCATCCAATGTCGACACTTCCCCCGACAAGCGGCAGGACATGCCAACAATGGCAATGGGGTTTAGAGATGTCATTCTTCCGGTTCACAACCAACAAGGCACGGCAATGATGTAGGAATCTGGGTATATTGCCTAAGAGGCTCCGTGCCTTTATGTCAGAAGTAGAATGATAAGGTAAGGTAGAGAGTCTGAAGCACCAAGTTCTTTGAGCAATGGCATATGACGGGCCATGGACACGAATAAGTACAACACACCAAACACATACGGGATCTACAGGGGATACAAGTAGAGCTTGTGATTGACGCCTCTCACGCCTTATGCTGGGGTTTATCGTCTGGTCCAGTTATCATATGTCAACATCCCATGCACGCACGCCTAGGTTGTTCTCCCGGACCATCGCTCTCTCGGCTCGCTCTCGGTTCGCTATCGCGTAGCTCCCAAGGTCTCCAATTTTATGACTTCAAACACTCCCTTGTATGCTTATGATCTTTTGAACTCAACTCTCGGAACTGCGGGAATGGCTTCACGGGTAAGATCCCTTCTCCTAATCGACTAGCTCTGGCTCCCGATTGAGTCGCCCGTTGGCCCTAGGCGGATGGATTTGGGGAAGATAGTGTCGCACGCTAAAAAGGTCTACTAAACAGGGAAGCCATCCGAGCGTAAGCATGCAGTTGATTTGGATGAAACCCATATCAAGGCAATGCAGGGATAGAGGGCCTACCGGATGTGAGATGCTCAACCCGTATCAGTCCACGTCGCGACGGGATCTACAATACTGCAGTTGTTACGACGCCGCTATCAGAAATACAAAAAGACTTCACAGGGATTCGTGCTTCGGCAATCATCAATACCATGATCGGCACTTGGCTCAGTTACGGCTTGAGCGCTACTCTGCCGGGTTCTGCCCAAACCTCCCCAGCTGAATACAGGGGTTAGTGAAGATCGCAACCTGCCCACTTCCTTTACTCCAGGTTTGGGGCGTGCCTCGGCCAAATAACGAGAGTGGTGACGGCTTCGTGTTCTCATCGATTGCGGTGATCTTCCGTCTGGCCTGTAAGCCGGAGTTGTTGCTCCCTGTCGGCCAACAAGCCTTGGACGAAATAAGCTATATTTGAGCTACGATGCTTATCAGCCGTGTAAGCGAATGAGTGGTGCTTGCGACCCCCCAAATGTGACCAGGTCAAACGCCTCCCCGTTTTGATGCGGAACTTCTGTCGTCTCTGTCAAACAGCATCATGAATGAAAAGGCCAGAAGTTCATTGATCGGTATCTAAGTTGTCTCCCGATTCCCCTGCTCAGTCCACAGCACCAACCCGCCATCATGAAGGTCCTCTGTCTACACGGCGCACACAGCAACGCCTCTGTAAGTAAACCATTTCTGGTGAATAGGTCCTGCCTTAAAACACATCAACTCATCATTGATCCTTAGAACTTTGAGGTGCAGCTTCGTCCCTTTGTTGATGCAGTTGGTATACAATCCGAGGCATTCGAGTTCAAATGGATAGATGGCGCATACGGCTCTACTCCTCCTCCCGGCTACGAGGATTACTTTGGGAAGCCGCCCTTGTATCGCCACATTAACTTTGACGGCACCAACGCAGTCGACGACATGCTCTGGAAGATCAGAGACATGGCCAAGGGACGCACGCCTGAGGACTCAATGCGACAGCTAATATCTCAGCAAAAGCCTTTGAGTGCTCAATTAGTGAATTCCGCAATGGACAGACTCATCAAGGCCCTGGATGATGACCCTGAGATCGATGTGAGTAGGCCCAGATGGCCGGTGTTATGGCAATTGACTAACAGAGCAGGGTATTCTTGGGTACTCTGAGGGGGCCATGATGGCGTCGTCTCTCATCCTCGAAGAATGTCGCCGATTTGAGGAAGAAGGAAGGCCTAGACGGATCAAGGTCGGTTCTCCTACACCATTCTGCTATGGCCCAGCTAACCGTGCCGCAGTACGGCATCTTCTTTGGAGGCTGGCCTCCGGTGCGCCCCAACGGTGAAGTCGCTTCCTTTCAGCTGTCGGATGAATGCGAGGATGTCATCGACGTGCCGACGTTCCACATCATCGGGTGCAACGACCCCTACCTTCACGGTGCCTTATCGCTGTACAGCATGTGCGACGAAGACACGGCCACACTCTTTGATCATGGCAAGGGTCACACTGTTCCGCGAGATGCCAGGACCATTGAAGAGCTGGCAACAGCTGTGCAGTCTGTCTGGAGCAGAACGGAGATCTGTGCCTGAGTTGCACTAGTACGGGCTCTTTGCATCGAGCACCCCGCCAAATGTCTCTGCCCTACCCGTTGTGCAGCTCGGCCTGTAACGTCGAATGATTCGTTGATTCGGGATTTGTACCTTTCAGAAGCGTTGATATCCGTAAATAGCTCAATCAGCTTGATCAGCTACACATCATCCCAACACTTCTGCACAGCGAAGGTTCCAACCTGCAGAGGTCTGATGCATGCAACCCCAAGTGCCCAAGACCAAAAACACCTCAGAGGCGAATTGCTTTTGAATGGTCCAGTCGCTTGGCGGACTGGATGATCCGACACGCTCTTTGCCATCCTTGTCGGGCTGTCGTCATAGGCAATTGAAGCTATCACCAGTGAAATGCCGATCTTCGTCCTCTGTCCCTGATTGCTTTGTTCCCAGCATGGATGTCCCCTATAGCGATACGTATGTGGCTGCTGGCGTCCCCCGCTGTAGCGCAGTAGTTCAACTGATCTAGCCAGGGGAGGGCCCGAGATCTACCATGCCGATCCCCTAGAGACACAGCTTTCCAAGTTGGTGGCTCGCCCAGCCAACCCCAACTCGCCAGCTCGCCGGACGAGCGAACTAGGCCAGCTGTAAGCCCAGCGTAGCAGTGCCGAAACACCCGTCAATGAGCCGTTGGGACCCAACACGGGCACGGGCGAGCCTGGCTAAACGGCTGGGCCTCCCCGTTGGGACAGTCACGCTAGAGGCGGGATTCGTTGCAAGGCAGACGCCCACACCACCGGCTGACTCTCACTCCGTAAAAGGAAGAGGAGGAGAGAAAGGGGAAGAGTGGATTACTTCCGGCCTACGTCAGTCAATCCTTGTCGTTAGACGCCTCGGGGATGTTGTTCTCCCACATGTGCTATATATGGAGTGACAACCTCATTACCCCCAGATCGTAGTCTTGGCGTTGGCAATCACTCTGCATTCGACGCTGGTGTCTATCAATTTCTTTTCTTCGCCATGTATCGCACCGTCTGCAGAGCGATGCTCACGCTGGCAGTCTGTGTCGCCCTAATGGCGCAGACTGTCTTCTCCTCATGTGCGACAGGTGTTCATCTCGTTATGGCCCGAGGTCAGGGTCCAGGCAGTAATGTCAACGTCTTGTACCAGATTCAAGACGACATCGAAGAGCATATCCCTGGGTCAACCACATATGCTCTGCCATATGCCCATGGATCGTCCGATAAGATGATGGCAGTTCACGATGGCGCTTTGATGATGCAGGCCTACGTCGAAAAGTACGTGGAGCTTTGTCCAGATTCCAAGATTATGCTGTTTGGATACTCTTTGGTTCGTGCATTCCCAGCCCATTCACTTGCGCGAATACTCACTCTCAACAGGGCGCTTGTCTGACCATGGATGCTATTTGCGGAACAAGCTCAGTTGGTCTGGACCCTGTTCTGGCAATTGACACCAAGTATACGGCAAATGGTATGTTTCATCAATTATGCGCGTTACCAGAGCGGAGCTGATGAGGCCAGTCATCGCCGTCATCGTCTATGGCGATGAAACTTACTTCCCCTTTATGCCTTGGGATCTGGGCAACTGCACAGTTGGCTCAGGTGTAAGTCATACGCCATCGCCCTTGAGATCTTGATTGAAACTAACTGAGAACTAGCTGTTCCCTCGACTGGGTTCGGCTGTTACTTGCGAGCCATGGAAGGACGCTCTGCAGAGTTATTGCGATCAGGGCGACAACGAGTGCTGTATCGACGTTCCTCAAACTGACAACGCGGCCCATCACACGTACTTCGAAAAGTACGACAATGATGTAGTTGCATTTGTAAAAAAACGCCTTATTGAAACTTCTTGATTGGCTGAGTAAAGAGAGCTGGATCTTCTTTTCGCATGGTATAATGAATACATAATGGAAACATACTTCAGCACCGGGGCAATGACTTGGCAATAAACATTTAAGTTTAGTCACATGACCGTATATAGCCGTATAAGATAACTTCTTGGTACCATGGAACTGGGTTCAGACTACATTCAGGGACGATCCGACAATTAAGCACATTTTTGTCTCAGTATCAAAAGTCCAATCTGTTCCTTAAATGGTTTTCTAGTTTGATAGACATCAGCCTTTTCACCAATTCTCATTATTTCGCCTTAGCATGCCATTTTCATTACTTTGTTTGCACTCACTTGACTCCCTCATGCGACTTCCAATCAAAGAAACTCTGCAGCTATGTGTGCCTCAAGTCACGATGCCTCGTGATCCAACGCTAGAGCATCGAAAATGAATTGCAGTCCACGTCATCGGAAGATTATGTCCCCTTGGCAGGAGGAAAGTCCTCGCCCTAACAAAATATGTCGAAATAGATATCTCTCAATCCTTTTTAATTCAGGGTGCGAAGTCGAAGCCTTAACAAAGACTCGGCTATCCCAAACAAGCAACCCAAAGTAGTAAAACATTCACGATGATCTAAGATTCCGACGCAGATCACACCTTCTTGCGTAAGGTCTCAGATCGAAACAACCGAAGCCTATCATAGATCATGATCTGCAAATGCAAATGATACTTGTATTCTTTGGATACAAGGCCAAATTTCTTTCTACTCGGGTTTGAGCTTCTATTCCACGCCATGTCCATCGATCTTATAGAATGCGCGAAACCTAGCTTCACAAGTTGGGCTTGTCGTTGGTTCGAGCAATATCGGTCTCTATCAGATTCGAAACTTCATATACAATTCAATTGAGTGGTCCACGGTCCGTGAGTGATGACGACATCTTGGCAGGAAACGTCATCGGGATTCGGGTGTGAATAAACTTATGGATCAAACGCAGGTGGATGTACACAAACATAACTCTATCTCCAAGGTTAAGAGCACCTGTGGTTGCTAAGTCTACAGCGATAAAAGACTGGATAGGATTGCAATTTTGGAGCAACTCGTTCAGCGGCGTCACTAGATAAAAGCCTGCCTTATTCTCATTCGAGATTAATCGCACATGATGTTCAAATTGATACTCCAGGGTAGGTAAAAGCAATACGAAGGTGGCGCAGCACCCGCGATGAGTCCACTCTACTCCATACGTCCCCATATTGAACCAGCATCCTCGATCCTGAAGCGAGGAAGTGTAATTCCACGTTGATTAAGCCAAGGACTTGGCCAATTTGCCGCTTCCCGTCGAGTCATGACGAACAACTGCACCAAGATCGGTCCCGACGGCAGGTTGGTGAGACACGACTGGTGACGAGTGAGACACAGGTCAACACGGCGGGTGGCTGGCTTGCCAAGCCTGACGGTGCGAAAATGCCAGCGGGAGCCGAAGCTGGGGGGCAAAACGCGCGTAGCATTGCAGTGTGCTGCTGAGGCCTCGTATCGGCAGATGAACGGGGGATTCTGGGCCTTGGTTGGTTGTCAGACTGGGCCGATGCATCCTGGTGCAGCATGTGTTGGCAGTGACCGGTCAGCACATGGAAAGCTCTTTGTGCTCACGAACGAGCTTGCTCTTTCATCACCATCGTCCCGCTCGCTCAAGATCGAAGATTGCTTAGCTGCTTCTCTCCGCGATCCCCAGCTCTCGCGGGTCGACACGAGGGCTCATCACGCTACGGTTGTTTTGATCCTGCTATAATTGGAGCTGATCTATGCCCACTCGGCACTAGAATCAAAACACTCCAGGCCTCTCGTGGGGCTCCGAGTTTTCCCCTGAATCACCTGCCCAATCAGCTTAATCCGTGCCTTGCAGTGGCTCGCATCACGTGCCGTAGCGCCGTGCCGGCAGACCCCCCCTAATCTGAGAGCATTCCAGTCATCCGTCATTCTTCCTTCTCTCTCCCAACCCGATTTCCTAGCTTCAGCAGCCTTTTTCTTGGTCCTTTGTGGGCTCTGACATTCCTTATTCCTCGTCACTCTTTCAGCAGCGGGCTACCTTTAGTTCCCTCTTGCTAGGCTTCTTTCGACTTTTCTTTTCCCTCTCCTTTAAACCGACACTCGCTCTTTGTCGATCCTCGAACGACCGTATCACCAACTTCGTACCACTCGTTTTTACCCGTCGATTCCCGACGCGACCTAATCACCATGCATCTGTCCGCCACTCTCGCCGCCAGCATTCTCGCTGTGGGCGCCTCTGCCTCCAACAACTACCTGGGCTTCAACTCGGGTTCGACCAACGGTGATGGCAGCGCCAAGACTGCCGACGACTTCAAGTCCGAGTTCACGACTGCCCAGAACCTGAAGGGCGCCCCCGGCAACTTCAATGC
The DNA here is from genome assembly GCA_012184525.1 of Xenoacremonium recifei. Taxonomy (NCBI): domain Eukaryota; kingdom Fungi; phylum Ascomycota; class Sordariomycetes; order Hypocreales; family Nectriaceae; genus Xenoacremonium; species Xenoacremonium recifei. The sequence continues at coordinate 165,818 of WOFQ01000050.1, forward strand.
CTTCCGTCTCTACACCAACATCCAGGGCGACACCACCTCGGACCCCAGCACTGCCTTCCAGGCTGCCATCGACACCAAGACCTACCTCCTGCTCGGTGTCTGGGCCTCCGGCACCGACAACATCGACAACGAGATCACTGCCCTGAAGGCCGCTGTTACCCAGTACGGCTCGGACTTCACTGACCTGGTCATTGGTGTGTCAATTGGTAGCGAGGATCTGTACCGAGACTCCGAGACCGGTATCGAGAACAACTCCGGCATTGGTAACAGCCCCGATGCCATTGTCGGCTTTGTCTCCGACTTCAAGAAGGCTTTCGCCAGCACTGCTCTGTCTAGCACCCCCATCGGTCACGTCGACACCTGGGAGACCTGGACTAACGGTTCCAACTCGGCTGTCATCGACGCCATCGACTGGCTCGGCGTGGATGAGTACCCCTACTACCAGAACGCCACTGGCAACTCCATCAAGAACTCCGGCCATCTCTTCGACGAGGCTTACAGCGCTGTCGTTGGTGCTGCCGGTGGCAAGGACGTCTGGGTCACTGAGACCGGCTGGCCCTACACTGGCCCCAACTGGGACGAGGCTGTCGCTAGCGTTGCCAACGCCAAGTACTACTGGGACGAGGTTGGCTGCCGTGTTCTCTTCAACAAGGTCCCTACCTTCTGGTACACCCTCCAGGACGACAACTCGGACAATACCATGGAGTTTGGCATCACCGAGGACGGCGACACCACTCCCCGATTCAACCTGACCTGCCCTACCACCTTCGACACTGCCTCGACCGCGACTGGCTCTGCCACCTCTGGCACTCCCTCTGCCACTGGCAAGAGCAAGACCAAGTCTGATGCCACCAGCACCGGCTTTGCCAGTGTCACCGCCTCCGGCACCGGCGCTGCTTCCACTGCCACTGCCACCGGCTCCAGCAGCTCTGGCTCCTCTGGCTCTGGTTCCAGCTCTGGTTCCGGCTCCAGCTCCGGTTCTGGCACCAGCGGCTCTTCTGCCTCCGGCACTGGCTCTGCTGCCTCTTCCACCAGCACCCCCGCCAAGGTCGACTCCGGCGCTGCGACCCTCAAGGTCTCGGCTGCCGCTTTCGCCGTTGTTGCCGGCGTCCTTGCCATGCTGTAAGCTATGGGAATGCATTTAGGATCATTGTGTGCTCTTGTTCCCTTTGCGTTCTGCTTCGTGCAAGGTCTGCTTTTGGTATAATACGGATAGACAAGGATAGACTGACTGATGTAAATGTGTCATTGGCATTGTTCAATTTTGGAAAACTTGAATCAAATTTTTTGCGCTGTCAGTTGTTATACACCACCGCTCGTGACTCTTCCGTTCGTACGTATTACATGACAGACACGTTGGTCAATATTATGAAGACTTGCTTTCGATCTGCTTTACCCTTTCGATACACCTGACTGCCCAATTGCCAGATAACATCCGCGTGCCTACACTCTACAGAGAATCACTGAAACCGTAATATACTTGGCTCAAAGCAAGAATCTACAGAGAGGCTAAGACCTGCCCTGTCCTGGAGCTGAAGCTTCACGGAGCTCTAAATCCACCACCTCGCAAAAACAAAAAAAAGACGTTTAATCATCTCATCTGGAGAATGCTATATTACTGCGTCAAATAGGGGATGGAACAAAAAAGAACTCCAGAATGCTTTTTCTACTTGTAGTAGGTGAAAATGGCAAAAGACAGGGTCTGGCCGGGGATTGAACCCGGGACCTCTCGCAAGCTATGCTGTAGGGTTTGCCCTAAGCGAGAATCATACCACTAGACCACCAGACCAAGCGACCATTGAGGATCTTGTTGCTGTTCGAAACTCTCAGAATAGTATCTTATATACTTCATTTAAAGTCCCTTCTCTCTATATGATGTTGCTTCAGACGCTTCTGCATATAATCAGGTATCATTCAAGATTCCTACGGCATTTTCTTCAAACCTCGTCTCCATAAACTGCTCTGTGAATCTGTTGTGCCACAGATGAAGAGTCAGCGACCAGGCAATCCTTGCTCGATTGTTCAGGCTGTAGAGAGCGAAATTTTTCAGGAATAGAGAAATGAGAACAAATGCTGCAGTACTGATAGAGCCTTGATCCTTGGATGCGCAGAATGGTCAATCCTTGTGAGGCTGAAAGTGGACGATTTGAACCTCAGGTCTGGACGGCATCTCTCGGGCAAAGCTCCCTCACAACTGAAAAACGAACTTGACACAATTCAACAACCTAAATATCGCTTAACAGCACAATAAATTGAGCCATATGGACTTGAGCATAGAATAGCAAGATAAAATATCCCTATCAGCGGTTCCTGGTGTATCAATACCGCCGAGTCCGTGGAGCCGCAACCCCGCCGCCATGGACGGCGTGGAGTCCGAAACTTTAGAAACAGGTCGATTGCCGAGAGATGCCACGGACATCTCGCGGTCGCGAGATGGACAGCGCGAGGGGCATTTGTAAGCAGGTAACGCGATTGTCCATGACGAAATAAAGCTTGACTTTAGGCCCGTTGGCGATCTTTCACCTTGTTCCAGTCACCGAGATTTGCAATTCGTAGGACTTCAACCATGGCTCCCAACATTCTCATCACGGGCGCGTCGGGGTATCTCGGTGGCACCGTCGCCGCTCAGCTCAAGGATGCTGATCTGCCGCCGCATGGGACGATATACGCTCTTATTCGAAACGAAAGCCAAGCAGAGGCTGTGAAGAAGTACGGCCTGGAGCCATTGACCTTCGATGCCTACAGTGCGAGTGCTGTTGAAGAAACGATTTTGAGCCATGAGATCTCGGTGGTCTTCTGGCTCATCGACGCCATGAAGCCAGATGCGCAGACGCATTTCATTGCGGCGCTGGCCAAATTGAAGGAGAAGAAAGGAATTGAGTGCCATTTCTTGCATGTAAGTAGTGGCAGGAGGCGTCTAGTAAGGACACCACAACTCACATCGGATAGACAAGTGGCGCGAAGCTCTTCTCGAACATGGCTGGGGCGCCAATTGATGGCCCCTTGCTGGATACCGATCCTGGACTATACGAGATACAGAAGAAGCAGCAGCCTGAAATTCCTCCATTGCAGAAGGTAACGAAATGGGCATACAAGCATCAATGGCCAAGAAGCTAATGACGTGATTACTACAGGCTTTGGATGCAAACAATACCGTCATTGAGCTGGCGGAAAAGAATGGCGTCCGAGCTTACATCTTCGTACCGTGCATCGTTTGTAAGAGGCTCTTCATCAACGTTCACTGCTGCCATGGCTGACCGACTGGGTAGACGGCAAGGGCCAGGGCTTTGGGAACCCAATTTCCATCCAGACGGTCGCTATTGTAAAAGCGGCAAAGGCGGCAAAGCGAGTATATCGTGTAGACAAAGACCACCCTGTGAGAGAAGCCGATCTCTTCGATTGCACGAGAAACGACCTGTCTGACCTTCTCCGTAGACTTGGCCGGTCTCGCATGTTAGCGACACCGCTGGATTGTACGTCAGCATTCTTCGCAGCATCCTAGCGGGCGAGAATCCGGACTATGGAAAGAAGGGTTACTACCTGGCATCATCGGGAAGTGTTGCATGGGACGACTTGTACGAAGCTGTAGCCAAAGCCCTGGCTAAGAAAGGAGTCATTGAGGATGCCACGGTCGACTTTGCGGATGATGCGACCCTAGAGAAAATGGCCGAAGGACTGGCTTCACCAAAGCCATTGGTCCGTCTACAGCTGGGTGGATGGTAAGTCTTACCCGTCATTAGTCGAGTTGTTCAGATGCTAATTGATATTAGCTGCAAGTTTACGGCGAAGCATGGAGAAACTCTGGGGTGGAAGTCGAAGTACACGGCAGAGCACATACTCGAAGCAGCGGATGAGGAGGTTGAGCTGATCATTGAACACCTTAGGTGAGCGAGAAGATTATGTGAGGTAAGAGCGAGGTAGCATATGAATTGTGTTGGCATGAAGATCGTCTCGTTCTCGTTCTCGCTCTGCATGTGAGAGATACTCTGTCACCTATCGAGCCGTACTACTGTGGCAACGCGTCCGTGTGATTGGAGTGTGGCTATGCTCGTCTTCCCCAAGCTCGAGCGGACCCAACGTGAAGATCAAGTGCGGCACAGCCGGCCCTCGAAATAACAATTTTCTCGCAGTATAGTTACTGAATAAGGCAATTTGCGATGTATAGACGAATTGAGCGTTCTTTGGTGATATGATAGGTTCGAAAGAAGAAGCCAGATAAGGAATAAGCAGCTCCTGGGCCATGCTTTGTCGCGATCCTTCGCACCCAATTTACAGCTGAGCGTTAAGCTTACCTGCTAGCGCAACCACAGCACGTCCAGAACGTTCTGTTTCCCTTCAGTGAGGCTTTCTCGCTGAACTTCTGCCACAAGCTCCGTTTCAACCCAGCCGTCCCGAATCCTATCGTTCAGCCGCTCCAACTCTAACGCCAATTGAAGCACGAGAGGATGTCTGAAGGATGGTTTGGCACCAGAGAATCAGCCTTGAGCCCCGCTGGCGTCTTGGCAGGTCAGCATGACGTTGCAAGGGTGCGATCGGCGCGACGCCAGGGACCTCCGTTACAGCCCAGGGCTGTGGTATCGTGGCGGGTGATTCGTCACAAGTTCCGAGTGATGCTATATCTGGAGTGCTAACGAATTGTCCTAGGGTTCTGGGAGGGAGCTCGGAGCTGTGTGACAGTGCTGACGGTCCTGTTCCTTCAGCCTTATAAGGCCACGCACACCCCGATCCTCTGAACGCGGACATTTACTCGAAGCTCCTCAAGCTCTTCTCTTTTCTGTTTCTCGTTAAAATACCCCAGACCAATTCGCAACAATGGCTCTCCAACCCACTCCCCGCCAGATCGGCATCTTCAACAACTTCATCGCGCGCCAGCCTGAGACACTCGTCTTGCGCGAAAAGGTCCTTTCCCTCACTGGCGACAGCTTCGAGATCAAGCTCGCCAGCGGTCAGCCCATCCTGCGCATCGAGGGCAAGCTCATGTCCATCTCTGGCCGCAAGTCCGTCTACGACATGCAAAATAACCACCTCTTCGACATTTGCAAGGAGCACTTCCACATCCACACTACCTTTGCGGTCGAAACGCCTCAGGGCGAGAAGATTATGGAGGTCAAGAGCAGCTTCAAGCGTTAGTGATTACTTAGTTCTACTATTCGTTCAATTACTAACGAGAACGCAGTGCTTGGATCCAAGGCCACGGCTACCTTCACTTCCACCGGCGGCCAGGCCGAGTCCCTCACGATGAAGGGCAGCTGGACCGACTACAGCGCCGAGATCATCGATGAAACCGGCGGCTTCACGGTCGGCCGAATCGATCGTAAGATCCTCAGCGGCCGTGACTTGATCTTCGGCCAGCAGACATACGCCCTGACGGTTGCGCCCGGTGTGGACATGGCGCTCATGGCTGCCATGTGCGTCTGCATGGATGAGAAGAACAACGAGGGTCGATAAAGGTGCCTTGGTGGCAGCGAAGGATCGGTTGACTGAGTGACGAAGGGACTTTGGTTGATGCCGCGTCGCGCATTCACACGTGGAGTGATTTTTGGTAACGAAATGAAGAGAAAACGAACTTGCGAATCTCAAAGGGAAGATTGAAGATATCAGAGTAGTAGGTCGATGTGTTCTATAGCATAGATTGCTTATTAGCGTGATAACATACCCAAGGAATTCTGGACTTTAAAGCATTTCCACCACTCAAAGATTATACGAGTGAATTGGGGTCATGAAAGATGCACAGAGATGAGAGATGCTGTCAAAGGAAGAATCTCATCTTACTACAACAGAGTAGTTCTCATTGGTAGTCTTGGATCGCCTTAGCCGGTCCCTATTGAGCGGCGACGACAAGAGGCTGACCTATCAAAGAATTGCAACGATCTCCATTCTAAGATGGAAATAGACTAGGATATATCAGTGTTATATGGTCTTTTGAAGGCCTACTGGCCTTGTCTATTCTCTATCTTCCCTGCTGCCAGTCATCGATTTAAGTACCTTCAAGAGACGAATCGCGTGGGTAGGGTGGTATATAAGGTCCCTTAAGGGAATAAACCGCCTTGCGTGGTTTCGTAGATGTCCATATTGTATGAAACCATGCTTGCAATCTTTCTAGTAGAAGCCAGATTTGTTGTTGACAGACCCTCATGCAATGCGATCGATGCTACCAGAGAAAGACCCCCAGCTTTACCTATGGTACTATAGTAACACCACAAAAACCTAAAGAAGGAAGATGCATAAATTGAAAGTATTAGAGCGGTTGTACTCCATTCTGGAATGTAAATAATTGGCATTAGATGCACAGAACCTCCCTAATGAAGCTGCTGTGACATGGTATTGGTAAGCCGCTTCACTCCCATATACGATATGATAGCTCGAGGAACCTATCCTTCTCAAGCGGTACCATCAACAGGTCAAGCATCACTCGACTTGCGCATGGAAATGATTGGCCTATTATTACTTGACTGATAACATGGTGAACCCACGTGCTTGATGTCTGGTAATAAATCGTTTGTGGCTGTAAGCCGAGGTGTGGGAGGCAGCCAAGCCACAACTCCCCACCACCCTCATGATATGTCGTGAACAAAGAAAAACAACCCACCAGCAGGTATCGAAAGAATCTTGGCAAGCATCAATCACCAGTTTGTCAAAACATGACTGGAAGTGAAAAATCCCTCAAGACCACAAAATGGAGCTGTGCCAAGGCTGCGGGAGCCCAAAAACACTCCTCCTGCATGCTGGACGGGTTGCACGCCAATGTTCTTTGTCTTACTCTCTGTCATAGAACTTTTGAGCAGGTAACCGGAGTCTCCGCTTTGTGCTAGTTGGCACAAGCACAAAGAAGATGAGGGAGGGGGTGGCGCTGTGTTGGCAATGGAGTGCTCAACAGGCTTCATCATGGCTTCCAGGGAAGCGCCAAGATCTCTGGGTCAGCATTCTAGGAAAGTGCCCAGATTAAACAGCGGGGAGTGGGCAGAGATTAGGGAATTGAATAGGAAGAGAGATGGAAAGAGAAAGGCAGAAAGGGCTTCTGCTTGATTCTGGGAGGCCTCCTACAAGTTCGTCGTTCAGCTGAAAGTCAACACTCAGTTAATCATGATAGGCCGTAAAGTCGTCAGCACTGGCTGTTCCTTAGCTCCCAGGCATGCCTCAATCCTCGTAGACCTCCTCGTACGTCTCCTCATACTCCTCACGAGCCTCTTCGAGCTCTTCCCGGTCACTGCTGCTCGCATCGGAAGAGTAGGCATCGGCCAATGCTTCTTCGTACTCCTCACGGGCCTCCTGGACCTCTTCGCGGTCGCTGGAGGAAACCGAGTCGCCGTCGGCGTCAACGGGAGGCAGGACGTCGGGAGGGCCTTGGTCGTAATCGTTGTAGCCATATTCGGGAGCCGGAGGCGCACCGTAACCACCTCCGTAGCCATCTCCTCCGCCGTATCCGTAGTCGGCAGGAGGTGCAGGGGGCGGAGCAGAGTATTGCTCATGTTCGTGCTCGCTGTCGCTGTCGTGGAGAGCGTCGGCGATCAGGGCGCCGCCAATAGCACCGACTGCGAGTCCGCCAGCAGCCCCGAGCAGCATACCGCCTTTGCCGCTCTTCTTCTTCTCCTCCTCGCGATACTCGCCATACTCGCCCTGTCCACCACCATATCCTCCAGGAGCACCATATCCGGGGGAGCCGCCGTAACCACCCTGACTTCCTCCACCGAAGCCACGGGATTCATCCTGATATCCGGGCGCCTCCCACTGAGAACGGCCTGTGGCCTCTTCGACGTAGAACCAGTGCTGAGTCTGCTGGTCAAATCGAGCGACCCAGCCCTGAGGGATCGGAGGCTTGTCTGACGGCGGGCTGTAGGTAGGTTCGGGAGGGGCAGCATAGTATTGCGCAGGAGGAGGGCCTCCCTGTCCCTCGCTATGATAGCCGTAGTCGCGACGTCCTGTAAGAATCGACCCTGTCAGAGACTGCGAAAAACCTGAAAAGCGTTGGGAAAATGTGTGGCATGCAAAGCTGCGCCTTGATATCCCAAGATTCTACTCACCATCATCGCGGGATTCGTCCTTGTCCCGGAAACCGAGATTGTCAAATCTCTGAGTGATATTGTCGTAGTATGACATCTTGAAGAGAGGTACCAAGTTGGTGATCTTCAACGGAGACGAAGAGGAGAAGAATCAGGACGCACGAGAAGAGAAAGGGGACGTGAGGAGGGGAAGTGATTGTGGTCTTTGATCAACGATCTGGCCGGCAACTTTCACTTAGTCGCGGGCCGTTCCGGCGGGCCAGCTCTCCGGGAGCTCCTGCCAATCTTGAATTCAGTGGCAGCTGGCGGGGTTGCAGTGATGGCCTTACAGGGCTCTTGTCGCTGGAACTTCAGGCGCTTAGCGGGGGGCTGCCTCCCGTCCTCAGGCATGAATCACCTGCAGCTGCACGGAGTTCGGTGCCTGCTAGCTTATCGCAGCTTCTTGGCGCGCAGCGTCAGCTTCCCCGCTTTTCGAGCACCGCCCCTTGGTGGGTGGCTTAGCTTGTGACAACAGGTAACGGTACAGCACTGGAGAGCAGTGAACATGAAGAGCTGGCAGCTGCGGCAATTAATTGAGAGGCTGTAAACACAAAGTAAACGCTCTGTTTGGTATGATACAAGGTCAAGTGCCGTGAAATCTATTTGCTTTTCACCAAATTACCCACAGGCCTCAGGATTTACAGTCAAAGGCTTGGGCAGCGTCACTCCCTTGGGCACGGACAGGTACCGCTACAAAGATCCTGCGCCCCAGACCCCGCTCTCATGAGACCTCTTCAGCTGGCAACTCCCAGTCCAGTCCCAGCCATCAGCCTTACGCACTCAACCTCCCACCTCCTCCATCCTTATTCCCGCCTTCGGGTGCTCTCAGTCCTCTCCATCTCCTAAGTCGACTCCTTCCCACCTCCCCAATTCGCGAGTTCTCTAGCTATCGCCATGTCGTACTATCCCGGCCAGGGCTACCACGGCTCAGGCTATCACGGCTCGGGCTACAACCCGGAGCAGCCGCAGTATTCTGGTGGTGGCGGCGGCGGCGGCGGATATCCTCCCCAACAGCAGCAGTACGGAGGCGGTGGTTATCCTCCGCAACAAGGAGGCTACCCTCCGCAGCATCATGGAGGCCCTCCCGGCGGCTATCACCAGGGACCGCCGCCGCCTCACGGAGGTGGCTATCCCCCGCAACACCACGGCGGTCCTGGCGGCTACGGCCCTCCTCCTCCTGGTCCTCCTCCGGGCAACTACGGCGGGCATCACGGCGGAGGAGGCCAGGGATACAACCAGTATGCTCCTCCGTCACACGCGCCGCCATCTCATCTGGATGCCTATGGCTATCCCAACAACCAGGGAGGTGGTTATGCCTCTCACGCAAAGGCTGGGCCTCCCCCTCCCCAGACACCACAGCAGTTTGGCCACGGTGCTCCCAGCGGCTACACTTTCCAGTACTCCAACTGTACCGGACGTCGCAAGGCCTTGCTAATCGGCATCAACTACTTTAACACGAAGGCTGAGCTGAAGGGCTGCATCAACGACGTCCACAATGTGTCGGCGTTCTTGGTCGAGCGGTACGGCTACAAGCGGGAGGACATGGTCATCCTGACTGATGACCAGCAAAACTCCGTGATGCGACCGACCAAGGCCAACATCATCCGGGCCATGGGCTGGCTGGTAAAGGATGCCCGACCCAACGATGCTCTTTTCCTTCATTACTCTGGTATGTCATCATATGGTGTCCACCCCAATGAGTTTCACCAACTGACACATGCTAGGACACGGTGGACAAGTTGAAGACAAAGATGGCGATGAAGAAGATGGCTACGATGAGTGCATCTACCCTCTGGACCACGAGCAGGCTGGCACCCTTATTGACGACGAGATTCACCACTACGTCGTCAAACCTTTGGGCCAGGGGGTTCGTCTGACTGCCATTTTCGACTCTTGTCACTCTGCCACCGTCATGGACCTGCCATACGTCTACTCCACCAAGGGAGTATTGAAGGAACCCAACCTGGCAAAGGAGGCTGGCGAAGGTCTGCTCGGCGCCTTCTCTGCCTACGCCAAGGGTGATATGGGTGGTGTCGCCAGCGCCATCTTCGGCTTCGCCAAGTCGGCCTACAAGGGTGACGATGCCTTCAAGAAGACCAAGGACACACGAACGTCCCCTGCGGATGTGATTATGTGGGCTGGCAGCAGAGACGACCAGACATCGTAAGTCCAGAAGTTCTCAATGGCTGCGCTGTTACTGACACAATTTCACAGCGCCGATGCCACGATTAATGCTCAGGCGACCGGCGCGATGTCTTGGGCCTTCATCTCTGCCATCAAGGCCAACCCCAAGCAGAGCTACGTTGAGCTGCTCAACAGCATTCGTGACGTTCTTCAGACGAAGTACACCCAAAAGCCGCAGTTGTCTTGCAGTCATCCTCTGGGTAGGTCCTACATCATCAAACGCAAACGCCACATCCTAATAGCTTCGCAGATACCGATCTCCTCTTCGTAATGTAAATGATGCAACTCAGTGGGGTTTTATAGCGGGATTCTCCTCCCTTGTATACCCAGTCTATGAAAGAACGGTCATGATTGATGAGGTCCCTTGACGTGAAAAGATCACATTGCTGGGCAGGGTTTTAGCAAAATTACAGACTCAGATTGAACAAAATCCTGCTCCTACCTGACGCTCGACGATGTCGCATAGTGATTAACCGTCGTATACTCTAAAGGAAAAAAAAAAGAGAGAGACAAAAACGTCCCCAAGGAGCAAAAAAAGAAATTCTCAATCATTTTATAGGAATAGCCCGATGCGGGGGTCGAACCCGCAACCTTGAGATTGTGTACTCTGTAAGAGTCTCACGCTCTACCGATTGAGCTAACCGGGCAGAAGACCCGCTTTTAATTATTGAAGGGATATTGCGCTATTGTGGATTATGAACGTCGAGCCGCGAAGCCTCTGAATTTGTGCGCGATCGGACAGATTGAGCTAACCGAGCAGTACCGGACTTTGTGTTGACAGTCCCTGCGCTATTACAAAATATCCAGGCTTGACGCTTTAGCGTGATCCTGATATCGAAGCGAAACCGACGAAATGCAGCACTTCTGGCTTTCCATATTGACGAAGGTTGTTTCTAGTGAATGAAAACTGGGGCCCTTAAGTAGGTCTTATTCAGACTCCAGGAAAATAAGCATGCTGCCATTTGTTCCGCTTGCTGCCAAAGCTACCTACAATGGGGCGTTCAAGCACTTGTACTCTATCCCGCTTGTTCGTCTTTCTTCCGTGGGACTCAGTTGGAGATATTACAGGAACATGTAAATGCCGTATGGCGGGAACTGGATGAAATCTTCCGATTCCGGGGGAAGAATTCGCAAAATGGAGAAGACCATTAGCTCGGTACTACACACAGAGTTTTGCTTTCTAGGTTCAAGTGTTGGAAGTGAGAGAATTAACCAGAGTATACGGCTGAATCATGGACACGAGGAGTCAGAAGGGAAGACCAAGGGATAACAAGGCTGACTGATTGCTGTAGGAATTTATGTCAGCGCCACTCAATCATGAAAGGGCAAGATTAGGGTTCAGCTCCCATTGATACCAAGCCGTTTCCTCAGGCCGTTCACGATATCTTCGGCATAAGGTCAATGCGAGATATGGCGAGAAAAGAATATTTGTGTTCCATCAGCTGACGTGTCCTCATGGGGTTAACTTGAATATCGTCGAGTCATCACTCTGCCCCAGTAAGCCACCAGAGGAACCACACCACAAACTCAATGGCACAAGACGGCAACATCGAAACTGCATGAGAGCCAAACCCTTTTCTTTCATCGCATACCTCAAGGTTGACCACTTGGTCCTACTAAACTATCCCAACATGCTCAGGAACACCATCCTTTGGTCTGCGTTGGCCATCATCGCCATACAGGTCTCACAGGTCTCGGCGCTATCCGCCTCACAGAAAGTTTCGGAACCGGGTAGAGCCACGCAGCCCCGTGGATCTCCTAGGCCTGCAACGGTTGAAAAGCGAGGCCCTGATCAAAACTTTGGAGTCCAGTTCGGCGGGCCGCCACGGAACAACTTGTTTATGGACTTCCTACTCAACCCTCATCCGGAAAGGGTCATACTTAGGCCCGGCCAATTAGCTAAAGAATCAGAGCCATATCCGTATAAAGGCTATGATTTCTTCGACGCCGAGTGGCGTCTTGCCCATGGCCTTGAGGAGCCTCGCCTGCTTAACGTAACCGCCCCGAGCAAACGTCCATCAGTCCAGAAAGACACAGAAGGCGACAAGAAACCAGATTCTCAGGAAGCGACAAACCAGAAATCTACAGATGGTTCAGGCGAAAGGGCCTTGCAGCGAAGGTCCTCCAAAGGCCAGAATCCCGTCGACTCATCTGCTGTCATAGATCCGAACGGATACATCCAAACACTGCAGGAGTGGAAGCTCAATAGAAAGCTTTTTGGAGATACCGGTCAGTTTTGGTGGCCTTCGTCAACACTTGCAATGTGTTTTCCTGGAGGAGGCAATTATGGAGGTGTGCGTTTGTGTTATGACTACTTCGTCAGCCTTGGCGGCGCGACCATCCGGACTTCCAAGAAGAAGCTGCAAACAGACTGTGCTGCGTACTACGAGGGGACTTGGACTTCTATCATTTCTACTCCATATAGGGGGGCAACGGCATCCGCAACGGCCGCAAGTATCGCAAAGGGCCTCCGATTTGTCCTGGACGCATGTCCTTCATATAATTGCAAAGACAGCAAGTGTATTGTTGGGGGTCAGAACACGGCGCTAGATCAAGGGGATTTCATCATAACTGTCGTTGATGGATTACAGCAGCCGGATTGGATTCCTAAGAAGTGGAGAAAGCTTCGGAACAGGAGGGAAAAGGTAATAAAGAAGACCGCGGACAAAATATGGAAGAAGGTTGGATATAATCCTCCACCTGATTTTGAAGATTAGGCGAGCCTCTTTAACCGAGGAGCTTCGGGCGTGGTCCAAGGACAACTCGGATAGGTGAGCTCAACTAGCCTCGTCAATGGTGCACTTCCAATTAAAAAATCGTTTCCTCGTATATAGGACCTGGAGATTCTTAGTAAAGACTCTAGATCGTAATAATAGCATACCACCCAACCACTATTCAATGACACATGAAGTTCCCTTTCCAGCACTCCTGTAAGTTTAGCGGGCTCAGAGGCTCGTCCATTTTGACGAGATTCGGTCTCGTCGAACGACACAAATGTAACCATAGCGGTCGAAAGAAGGGTTCAGTCCCACTGTAGCAATCAGCCGGCTAATAGCAGCTCGACGGCTATGCATCACGCATATGCGGCCAGGGGTTGATTGCGAAATCACCAACCGGGCCGTCTGACATAGGGTGATCCATGTAACCCAATGCATCTGCAACCAACAACCAACAACCAACACTGCAGCGTTTCGGGTGAGTTGCAGTGAGGGGTAATCAGGAGAAAATTTCTGCTCTTGACGCGCGTATCTTCCTATCAATTGAACTGACGACTTTTATTATTCACAAGGACAACGTGAAATCGTCCACCATGTCGTCGCCCAAGACTCCACCGAATGTTGAAACCTCTCAAGCTGGAGGGGTGATCGAAGTTGTAAGTAGAGTGCCCTGACTTGGCACAAAGCAAAACTAACTTTGAGCGAAGGACGTTGATGATGCAGACTCGACGTACAGCAGCGGGTAAGGATCATCTTATCGACAATCTAAAACGAAATAATTGACACTTGTCTATGGCAGGGTCACGGTGACGGACACAGAGTCCTTGAGATCATCAATCTTGCAATACAAGTGGGAGCATGGGCGTCGATATCACTCCTTTCAGGATGGAGAGTATTGGTATAGCCCTAAAGATCCCGAAACAAACCAGGTTCTCAAATTGACAACGTCTATGATCAAGGGCACCCAATGACGAGAGACAGCAAGATGCGGAGGACCTTGTGTGAGTTTTGAAAGCACAGGCAGCAGACAAACGTACTCACTGACCTGGTAGCCACGCTATGCATCGCATCATATTGGATGACAAGCTTTATCTAGCGCCCATTTCACCAAACCCTCAAGTAAGACATCCCTCATAAACTAGCATACTCTATTTCTCACAAGAGACAGAATGTTCTTGATGTCGGTTGTGGCACTGGCCTCTGGGCCATTGACTTTGCTGATGAGAATCCCTCTGCCACCGTTATTGGTGTTGATCTATCACCAATTCAGCCACAATTTGTGCCTCCAAATTGCAAATTTGAAGTGGACGACATCAACAAGGAATGGACGTATCCCGACAACCACTTCGATTTTGTTCACGTGCGTGCGATGACTGGCTGTGTCCCAGACTGGGTCGAGTTTCACAAAAAGGCTCTCAAGTAAGCCAAAAATTGGTCATCTTTGCTTGGGCGAGTGTTAATGTGACCAAAATAGGCACCTAAAGCCAGGAGGATGGGTTGAACAGTATGAACTCTCTGGAGTCGCGCGCTCTGATGATGGAACCGTTAAGCCGGACTCACCATTCACCAAGTGGCTGGAGATATTCACCCGAGTTGGCAAAATCACTGGCAAGACCTTCTTTGCCCCCGAGGTGAGCCGTGAGTCAATCGAGGCAGCGGGCTTCATAGATGTCCGTGAGCGCTGTCTCAAAGTGCCGATTGGGACTTGGCCAAAGGATAAGACCCTAAAGCAATGGGGTGCATGGAACCGACAGTTCTTGGTCGAGGGTCTTGAGGGATTTGCAGTTCGAAGTGTGACGACGCTTTTAGGAGTAAGTGATCTTGCCTCGCCTAGGATATCCTGTCCATGCTGACATGCACTAGTGGACTATGGAAGAGACGCAGTTGTACTTTATGGAGATGAGAAAGGCTCTTCTTGATCCCGGTATTCATTCGTACCTTGAGCTGTGAGTTTCCTGTCACTTGCTTGAAGCACGGAATGCATGTGCTGATATATGATGCAGACGTATTGTCGATGGACAGAAGCCGGTGCAGCCTGGAGCCGAAGTTACGCCTGCCTGAGGGTAAAAGAAATGACTAAAGGCTCCTGAGATAGGGACGTAGTTAAGCATGAGTCAGTTCATGTAAATACTGAGGTTGAATAAATATGAAGAACAGATCCATAAATGAAGGCCAGTGAATAATCTGCGACTCAGCGCGACAGTCAATACGCTACAAGAACTAACATTGACTTTCCAATAGAAGTCATCCTATATATAGTAGATGTACAGAGCAGATTAATAGGTGTATCGGAAGTTGGTGTTCTGGCCATCAGTGATGTCATTCCTGTCGGCTTCCAGTCCAGCATCTGCATCGTCATGAGGCTTGCCGTACTGAGAATTGCGTCGCTTGTTCTCGACAGCGCAAAGAGCAAAATAAATGACTCCAGCAAATGCCATCAAGGCGAAGGCAAAGATCATCATTCCGATTCCAAGAGCATACTTGGGCGACTGGGTGGTCAGGAAGAATTGGGGGCCGATAATGTTGCCAACAGCTATTGATGATTAGTATTCGAACTTTTATAGATACCTATTCAAGTTGGCGATGAGGGACTAGCTTACCATAGACAACCGCAATAGACATTCCCATGAAGCTCTTTTTTGTAGCTCCAGCAGTGTTCGAGGACGATAGACTAAGCAAGAAGACCCAGGGGACGTTGTAGAAGCCCATGAGATAAACACCAGCCAAAGACGCATCTCTTTGAGCGTCGGCGTTGAGAGAGTGGACCATAACAGCGCCAATCATTCCCATCACTGCACCGAAGACCCAGAAGATGCATCGCATGTTGGGCTTGAAGAACGCGATTGTCGTCAGGATAGCTTGGCTGACCATGGCGACAGCAGCCTGGGGAGTGGCCATAAGGGTTGTTTTGGCCGTGCTGAAGCCGTATCCGGAAATAATGAGAGGGTTGAAGTTGGTGAGGCCCGCGTTAGCAAGAGCATATCCCATCACTCCAAGCCAGATGCAATAGCACTTGGGATCCTTGAGAGCTTCGAGGATATGGGCCACGTGGAATTTCTAGACCTGAGTTAGAACGCGAGTGCATTGGGGAATTGGATCAAATCGGAATCTGCCATACCTTGTTTGCCTCAACACCGGTCTGATTAGGTGCAAGACGGATCAGAGCCAGATTCTTTTCCTCGGCGTTGAAGAACCAAGCCTTAGACGGCGAATCAGGCAGACCAAAGAAGACGAGCGTCCCGACAACAACGGTGATTGAGCCATAGATGAGGAAGATATACTAAGGAAACAAAAGTCAGTACTTTCCAATTCTGGTCCCAGGAGAGCCGTTTATACGGATGCTTACCTTCCAAGTAGACAAAGAGCCATGAATATGACCGATGGCGTAAGAAAGGATGCCGCCAAACACGCCAGCGAAAGTGTTATACCAGAAGGCGGTTCGTAGTGGCTGTTCCTCGCGCAAGTACCACATCGAGTTGATGATCATCATACACGGCAGGGTCGCAGCCTCGAGAACACCAAGGAGGAATCGAATCGTGGCTAGCCCGCCGAAGTCGTGACAAAGGGCCATGAAGCAGAGACAGCCGCCCCAGAGAGTAAGGCAGCCTCCGACATACTTGCCAATGGGCAGCCTCGTCATCAGGTACAGATTGGGGAACTCCATGGCCAAGTAGCCGAAGTAGAAGATGCTACCAAGCCAGCTATACTGCTGACCAACGAGGTGAGTATCAGTTTTGAGGCCCCAGATCGCGGTATAACCCAGAGCATTCTAAATCTAGGAGTCAGTTGTGTGGAAAATATTAAATCAATTGAAGATTTTCACCTTGTCAAGGAATGCCAATGTCATGCTGAGAACGATAAGTGGCATGACCACCAAATCGGTCTTCAACAGAAGACGCCGGGCCTGAGCCTTGGTCAAGGGGGTGACCTCACCCTGTTCATGGTCCTGGTCCATGGGCTTGGCCACGTAGTCCTCGCCTTGCTCCTTCGAAGCCATTGTGAAGAAAGGAATGAACGGAATTAATTATACCGACGTGAAAGTGTACACCTCACTGGTATGGGTGATCGTCATCGTTGTGGCGACCTGGACGCATGGGCATATATAGACCAAGAGATGTCAAACGATGATTAGGATTTCCGGCGTCTCCAGTTTGCTAGATGTCGTCAGTTAGCGGATAGATAACGTTTTCGGCTCTCTATGGTGGCTTCGGCCCTCATCGAGCAGCTCGGTCGCGTCCGAGCCACTATTTCGGTTCAGACCGAAAGGGGCAAGACTCTTTAGCAAGGCAAGAAACGGCTAATTCGGAGCCTTATGATACGATACGTATTTTGGTTCTAGATTTCGCAGTGAAAGATAAGGATTGCTTTACTCGTCAGAATTATCGTACTTCGGGTCTAAAGGCTACGAATGGATAAACGTTAGGATTATGATGCTTCAGAGTTGAACTCTACAAAGCGCGAATGGGAGGTGGGGTAGTATGTAAGGAATTTCCAACGTGAAAACATAAAAATTCCATACTTGATTACTTAATGTCTGATATCTATAGTTGCTAATCTACATAATCTAGAGTCCTTCGAGGAACTTAAGTGTCCGAGGAGCTTCAACCTCGGCCAGGATCTCATCCCGTGATCGGCTAACATCTCTCTGGACCATTTGCATGTAGAGCTTCTGAATAGTCTCCGTAACAGGCCCCCTCTTACCATCACCAATACGACGGCCGTCAACCTCTACCACGTGAATCTGCGAAGGGAAAGTTCCAGTGCAGAAAGCTTCATCAGCTCCGTAAACTTCCGTCAGCGAGAAGTCAAGCTCTCGTACAGGGATACCGTTTGCTCTGCAAACATCGATGGTCTTCTGTCGAGTGATGCCTTGCATCTGGTTGTCCTTCGTAGGAGCCCAGATCTCGTTGTCCCGCACAATAAAGAAGTTGACAGAGTTGCAGGTCTTGACAAACCCTCGCAAGTCTAGCATCAAAGCTTCGTCAACGTTCATGACGTTGGCGCTGATGCAAGCCTGGATGTCAGTGGCCTTGGAGATATGGTTCCACTGCTCATCCTTAACGTCAGGAGGCCCGCGACGAACCCAGGTAGTTCCCAGTCTGAGGCCTCGAGCTTTTGATGTCGGGTCTACAGCCTTGACTTCGGGTATTACGACGATGAGGGGAAGACCAATGTTGACGTGGGGGTTTTGGTAAGGTGTTGACTTCACACCACGGCTTACAACTAGGCGGATGTGAACATGATCATCATCTTCCATGTTGTTTGCATCCACAGTTTGGTGAAGTAGCTTCAGAAGCTCGCCCTTAGACAGACCCAGGTCCATGTACATAGCTTTAGCTGACTGGAACAAGCGGTTGATGTGTTCCTTGGCAAACTGGATTTTGCCCTTGTTCGCACGAATTCCCTCCTTTTAGACAGTCAATTCCCATTCGCCATCATCTCACAAGAGCCACTTACCCAGATGCCATCACCGACTAGGAAATTTGAGTCAAAGACAGATACGACAGCCTCAGCTCTAGGAACGAGACGAAACTCTCCTGTGAGGCCATCCCGCATTCCAATCTATAAGTGAACAGTCAGATAATTTCCATGAACTACGGCATCACGATGAGCATAAGCTTACCAGAATGGACGCATTTTTCGCATTCGGCACAGTTGCGTGTGTTGACCCGTGGCCATTCGAGTCGTTGGTGGCAGAGGGCGACATCTTTTCGTGATAGGAAGTGCGCGGCTGAGGGGCTAAGTTGCCAATAGTGACCGAGAAATCGTTCGATAAGGACTACCACGAGCGAGTTATAAATGTTGCAATTCGTTATCAGGATGGTACAATGTATTTCCTTTTCATATCTGAGGCAGAGACCAGGAAATAACCCGGAAGGGAAAGCTTTCTCGGCGTCCATCGAAAGAGGGTCTCGGACTGCACCGAATGCTCGGATGCGTCCGAATTTCTGACTCGAGGCTAGAACTAGAATGTCGCCTCCGCCCGATTGTTCCCCTGCATCTCCTCCATAAGCGAATCGTACCAGACGTTGAGAGCCTCGTCCATGTCAAAAGTGCCCCCATCCAAGAACTCATTGACCTGATTCATATATGCCTCCAGATTGTCGTTCGTAGAATACATCATATCGCCAAATCCCAGTCCCGCGGATGTGTCAAACATGTCTCCGGTGGATATCATTGATCTCTGAGAAGCGATCTCATTTGGCGATGCTTCAGAGAGGAGCATTTCAGCGTACACTTTCTGTCTGACTGCGAGAAGCAGATCTCGATATCGAGTCAAGTAAGGGGCCTTCATGTAGGCTATGCCACGATCCATAAGGTCGAGGCACAGATCCACGTCATTTCGATGTCGATACGTCTTCTGCGCGTTGCCATCTCGAGATGAACTGGCTACAGAAGATTGCCTAAGGGAAGTGATCTGTTAGTTGATGGTATTCTCTAATTAAGGAACTTTGATCATACCAATCACAGTATAGAGCGGCTAACCCAACTAGAAGAATGTCATGAAGCTGCCTATAACAACGACATACGGCAGAAATGCCACTTTCGGTGCTGATCTTCAACCATTGATGCACACAGCTGGATGCAGCTTTGGAGCAGTAAGAAGTCATCTGCCTTGAGGGGACCATGAATGTCGGGGACGGTCGATGTACAAGCAATTGCAGGAGACAGTACTCAATCTTCATCTCGGAATATTCACGGGATGGTTTAATATCCATCTCGTCAAGTTGATGTTTCCATTGCTCAAGATCACGTCGCACTTGATCCGAGGTGGCGCATATCTGCTGAAAGGTAGTATCCATGGCTTTCCCATCCGGCCCTCTTGCGATATAAATAGATTCAAGGATGCGTCCCCCTATCCGGCGGAGCGCAATCAGATGTCGGAAAGGCGTCACATTGTGCTTGTAGAAGATCGGAGCTGCAAGCATTTCTGCCTGGTTCAGGGTATCGAAGCTGGCGGGCTTTGGCAATAGGGCACGGATCGCATGGTCTCGGATGGATAGGACACGGCCAGTCATCGTAGCTATTTGTCTATCGATCATGTCAATACAGTCGATGCACACCAGACACAGGTATGCTCACCTTTCCAAATTGAAAGCGCACCACCAAGTTCGATTACGAACCTCAAGCTCCTCAGCTGAGAATCCCCAATCGTTATTATGCCGGTGAAGGCCAGCTTCAATAGCAGCCGACATTGCATAGCGACTCAAATGCCACAGGTCATTGCTGTGGCTAGGGGAAGCTGAGTTCAGCATCCAGATGGTCAATAGCAGCACCGCATGGATACTAAATAAGTCGCGAGGGTGGTCGTGGAGGTTATTGAAGAATCGTAGACTTGTTTGGAAGTATCCTTCTGGGCCATTCAGGTCTTGGGTACCCGTCGCTTTGTTGCCACCTGGTGATTCGCTGCTCGCCAGTGCGAACACGATGAAGATGACAAACTTCTCCTGGTCGCTACATTGTCGAGGATCGTCGTATATCCGTTGGCATGTTCTCCGAAGCTGTGGAAGTTGTATAAATGGCCACCAGATGTGGACGCGAGAGATGTAAGTGGTGAGGAGGGACCTCGCTATCGGGAGTGGTGGCAAAGCTGCCTGATGTTCCGATAGGCATTTTTCGAGCGCACCCCCTTGCCTTCCTGTGACCCATGATGGTACCAAGTTCAATTGTTTGAAGAATATTCTTGCAAAGGTCGAGCCAGCAGCACTCCCGACTATGCTGAATTAGATGCTGTCATGGCTTTCGTAAAAGTAGTCGTACATACCGTATTTACTACCAGTGTAAATATCTGACCCTCCAACTGTAAGCACCCCGACCTCTTCCGCCTCCTTCTGTAGGCTTGATGGGTCATTTCCGTTGTTATATTGTGTTCTTTCTCCATGATGCAAGTCAATCAATGTCGATGCGCCATGCCGGTCGTCTTGTGTCTGGATGGCAGGGATGGACGAGCTTTCAGCTCTCAGCCCAGCATTCAATCTGGCTTGCAATTCATTGATCTGGTCCTGTAAACTCTGCACTACAGAGTACGGATATGAGACGCGTTCTGTAATGTTGCACTCATCGTTCTGTCGCGTGCACGCTGAGCATCTTGGTACTTTGAGATCACACTTGGAGTTCGCCGGAGTCAGCCGAGATTCAATGGCCTTAGAGAGAGCTCGCTAACCTTGACTTTCCGGGCGTGGCACCGGCTGCAAGCTTTCGAAACGGACGGCTGGAGAGTCGAAGCCATGGAGAGGGCCGAGCATCCGCATTACAAACGTAATAGCATGTGGATGATCCTTCGGGGTAATAAGGGACTGAGAAGGGATGTTATCGCGTTTCTCGGACAGCACCGAGGAGTGGAGAGACCTGACTCGGCCCATTATTGTAGAGCAGATAACTACCCGTGAACGGGTCGGAATAACCAGCAAACCGCTAAGTTATACGTACTGGACTTGGCGCGCCGGAATGAGACTCGTGGCTCTTCCGCGGCCATGAGCTGAGCATCAGCTGTGCCTTTCCCCGCATCCCCACGAGAAGATGTGAGCGTTAGGCCGAGACCGGAGCCACGAGCATTGCTTCCGTGGTTCGGCATGGTTCAAGCTATCTTAGCATGCAGATAGCTTGAAGATGCTTGTGATTGAACACCAAGACCAGATCGACCCTTCATGGTCTAGGTTAGGAAACTCCTTTCCCCGGCTCTTTCATAGACAATGGTTACTTCGTATAGAGTCTTCAAAATGCATCTTTACCTCCTTCTTCACAAACATTGATGTCTGAGAGACCAATTTGACAATACGCAATGGCCGAGAATCGTAAATACGCCATTCCTGATCCCGAGTGGGAAGACGTATGTCAATTCCACAGCTTCAATCATAAACATTAACGAAGGCTACAGTTCCCTAACAAATTGCGACCCGGCACAGGGACGTTCTTCATGACCAGAGCCCATGATCCCATCTCGCCGCAGCCAGGTCTAGACATTGAAGAATTTACCATCGCTGTTCGCGACAACGCCTCCATAACAGTGCGATCGTACTGCAGCACCTCCCGCAAAGACCAACCGCTTCCCTTGCTGGTGTACTTGCACGGTGGAGGTTTTGTGACCGGTGGTCTTGAGACAGACGACTCAACTTGCCGCGCAATTGCTCTAGAGATTGGCATCCACGTCCTGAACGTCGAATACCGTCTCGCGCCCGAGCACAAGTTCCCGATCGGCTTTGAGGACTGCTTCGACATTGTGCGATGGGTGCGAAAAAGCCTACCATCTCACACAGATTTTCGCTCACTCAATTCCACAGGCGGCATCGTCGCAAGGCCAAGAAAGGCTGAACACGGACCTGTCCAAGGGCTTTATTCTCGGCGGCACGTCAGCAGGCGCAAACTTCACAGCTGGCATAGCGCATCTTGCACGAGATGAAGGCCTGTCGCCGAGCCTCACGGGACTCGTGTTTCTCGCAGGAAGTTTCTGCCATCCAGACGTGAGACCCGAGAAATACAGGGGGCGCATCCTCAGCGTCGACGAGATCAACGATGCTCCAGGCCTAACAAGAGATGCGATCAATCAGTTTGCTGGTAAGTCGGTCCCGAAGTGTTCTATGAACATTACTAATGGCAACAAAGGGAAATACGGTGCCCCTCCAGAGGACAAGCGACTTTCCCCTCTGCTTTTTGACTCGCACGCCAATATTGCCCGCAAGGCGTATTTCGCAGTCTGCGGCTGGGACCCTCGCCGAGACGAGGAGCTTCTCTTCGATGAACTTTTGAGCGAGGCAGGACTTTCAACCAAAAAGGACATTTATCAAGGGCTGCCACATGGATTCTGGACCATATGCCCCAGTCTCCCGGTCACGAAGGTGTGGCTAGCCAACCTTCTCGAGGCCATGAAATGGATGCTTGAATGAAGGCAGTCTAGGGAACATCTGTCATAGTAAAATGTTCCTTCAATTGAGCTCAGAGGTATTTGAACGAATTGAGTAGTAATAATACTGAATAATACTATACGAGCCGCTCAGTCACTTGCAGTCTCGGCGGCTCACAGAACAACACGCCCTTGCAACCAAGACCCTCGACTTTTACAAAATGCCCTCCTCGATGACCCGCACCTTGACCTTCATCCCCCATGGATCGTTCTTACCGATCCAGTGCTTCTTCTTACCAACCCGCTGAATCACGTTGACGTTCTCCTTCAAAGCATGCTTCAGCTTCGTGGGGTCGTGCTTCTTCCTCTGGACCGAGATGGTGAGGACCAACCCCTCCTTGTCTTTGTTTTTCCCCAGGGTCCACGACCACTCTGATGAGAAGACGACTCGGGGCTTCGTTTCGTCAATTTCGCCGCCAGGATACAGGCGAGTGATCAGGTATCCGACTCGTCCGAGGTATGCCGCCCACCACACCTCTTCGTTAACAATCAGCCGGCGGAGCGAGTCTCGAAACTCCATCTCTCGTGGGGGAAGTTCGCCTCGGTATCTCGACTCAAGCATTAATGCAAGGCGGGCGCGATCTTGGTGGGAGACTCCATGGGTTGACGACATTATGCCAACGCTTGTTGAGTACAGCGCTGTCGTAGAAGCGGTTTCCTTGGACATGAACATGTGGACGTACATGACATTGGCGAACGAGTCAATGACATGTTCGCCAAACTCGTCGGGGAACCTTCTTGTCTGGTTCTTGGACGGCTTCGGGATCGCGCACTTGAGCAGTTCTTGGATACTTTGCCATGATCCCGGGGCGAAATTGCGAGTTGCGACCTCTAGGGGCGCTTGTTTGCGGATATGCGGAGGAAGCTGGCGGAAGAGATAGCCCTCTCGCACGCCACCCTGGCAGAAATGGGCCTCTCTGATGCCGTGAGGGATGGCTTCAGCTAAGACGTTGACGAGGAATGCGACGGCCGGCACTTGGGCCCTGCGACGATCTGAGACCCTAAAGACGTTTTTGGCGGCTCGAGCAACCGACTTGAGAGTTTCGGTGTCCTGAAACTGCTCCTGGCCAACCGTGTAGCCGTTGATAATAGAGATGGGATAGTGCTTGCCCTTGGTCTGGTTGAGATAGAGCAGCAGATACCCCCAGCCACGAAAGCCTCCGCCAGAGAGGTAGATCCGGAACCCCCCCTCTCTTTCTGCCTGTTCTCTCAGCGTCTTGGGGACCTGGAGTCGGTCGTATGCATTTCGGAAGTTTTCCGTCATTTCCTCCCGGAAGTCTTGCACCGCGGCATCCCCCTCGGCCTTGTTCTTCCCTTTCCTCAGATCGCTCAGCGTCTTGGTCAAAGCAGCGGCTCCGTATGGGAAGCTGAAGCTCCCGTGCGGGCTGATGCGGATATTGCCGCCCTGGCTGATCATCCAAGTGATCTGGGTCGATCCGCCGCCGAGGTCCATGACAAGCCCTTCCATGTTACGGAAGCCGCTGGCAATCCCCAAAGCCCCTATCTGGCCCTCTTCTTCCTTGGGCAGCAACTCGATGGTTAGGCCAGTCACTCGCTTCACAGTCTTAATAAACTGCTCCGAGTTTGAGGCCTTGCGCGTTGCCTCGGTTGCGACGACATGAATGTTCTTATCTTCGACGCCCAGGTCGCCGCAAACTATGATGAAGCGACTGAGGAGGTCGCAGACTGATTCGATCGTATCGTCCGGGATGGGAACCTGCTCTCCCGTTTCCGGGTCATATTGGGAATCATAGAGCGATACAGAGGAGCGATAGACAAAGACGGTAGGAAGGATTCGAGCCAAGGGATCAGAAAGGTCTGAGATAGAGAAACGAATGCCATTGCTGGGATCATGTATCAGTCATCTGCAAGCCCTCGCCTTTGTCGACGGAAGCTCACCTCCCCATGTCCACTATGCCAATGAGTTTGTCACCATGGCCTTGCCAGGGAGGATGTGGTTTATGCTCGGAGGGCAGCGGAGGGAGCGTCGGCTGAGAGAATGAAGAGCCCAAGTCGTCTCCCAGGTCGCTCAAAACGCCCTCTGACTCAAATTCGTCAAAGTCGTCTGAGTCGCCTCCGCTGAAGGCCTCGAAGTCGGAGGGCGCATCCAGCTCATCGAAGTCGTCGTCGGATAAGCTCATGATTGTAGGGATTCCAGCATCATTTCAGCTGATGCTGAGCAAAGGCGGGGAATTGCCGTCTTTATGTGAGGGGGAGCGAGGGAGGTTATGCTTTTGTCTTAGCCGGTGGAAGGGACGAACTCTATCGACGCGATTAGACACAGGTGACGTCGAAGGCTGACCCTGTACCAAACATTGAGCCAGCGGAAGGCGTGGCTCTGAGTGAAGATACATCTTTCCGTTGTAAAGTACTCAAGGGTGAGTCAGAAAGAGTTGAGAATCGGCTCGCTCGGTTCTCGTCTGCAGGAAGATAAGCGACTAAGTGCATCGACAATTAATCTACTGATTACATGATTTGACACAGCTCTTGAGGACGAACCTTCAATCGACATTATTGCCCTTGCATGCGAAGACAAAGCTTCTGGGCGGAATGCGGTGGAGATGAAGAGGCACAGTTAATAGCTCGGAACTCTCACCAGCCAACGGCTCCTGGTGGCCTACTGGAGAACCTTGCCTGATTATGGGTAAATATCACAAAGAAAAAGGAGCCTCGTATTTCCAAACTCAAAGAAGAAACAGAGAAAAAGAGATCGGAAAACCCAACAGGGTTGCGCTATTGGCATGGTTGTGCTGGTGGCCCAATAAGCATTTATAGCGCTGACCCAGGAGTTTAACCGCCTCACTCGCCGTTACAATCAATGCAATCGCGAGAATCGCTATCAAGGCGTGCTCTCAGTCGGCAGATCCCCGTAACGAACGGACAACTCCTACGGTTAAACCTCAAGGATCCTGTTATCGGACAGTCCGACTCCTCTCTTCCGCTGGCGCCCCGCATAATTGCGCCATGTTTGAGCAGTATCGGACTCTTGGTCTCCGACGCCGGACGCATATGAAGGTGAAGCTCCCGTCGACTGAGTCAATATAGAAACATGCATACTTTGTACAGTAGATCATTGAGACAATTGCTCTCGGCTTTACTATAGAACTTATTCGCAATGACCAACGCAATTGACGAGGTCGAGGACCCCATAACCATCGCTGATGTCGAAGCAATCGCCAAGAAGAAGCTCAAGGGCCCCGCGTGGGATTACTACAGGACCGGCGCCGATGATGAGCTGACGCTGGCCAGGAACTGCACCATCTTTGACAAGTATGCCTAGAGAGTTGAAGCCTTCATGGATAATAATTAAAACTTTTCAGGATTCTGCTTCGTCCTCAAGTACTACGTAATGTCAGAAACATCGACACCTCTACAACCATCTTCGGGAAGCATTACGAGTTCCCTATCGCTATCGCGCCCACTGCCTACCAGAAGCTCGCTGGCGGAAAAGGCGAGATTGACACTACCCGCGCCGCTTTCAATCTCGGGACCAACCTGATCCTCTCGACGAGCGCCACGACTTCATTGGAAGATGTCGCCGCTGCCCTCCCTCAACGAGACCCCAAGTATTCTAAGCCATGGTTCCAGCTATACTTCAGACGATCCCGCAAGTTGACATCCGAGCTCATCAAGCGCGCTGAAAAGACTGGTTATGGGGCTCTAGTTCTGACAGTCGATACTGTCATCCTGGGAAATCGCATCCATGAACGCCGCCAGCCACTCGTACTCCCGCCTGGAATGACAGTACCCAACATGTCGGAAGAGACAAATGGTGGCACTGTCGTGTCTACAAGCGCCCAGCTCCGAGCCAAAACGAAGGCTGAGTTTATAGAGCTCGGGTCAAAGGACAGCGAACAACTCATTGAGTCCAGCCTGGAATGGGACGAAGTCATCCCCTGGCTGCGCGCGCAAAGCAACATGAAGATTATCCTTAAGGGCATCATGACGGCGGAGGATGCGCAGCGGGCCGTTGAAGCAGGCGTGGATGCCATCGTCGTCTCGAATCACGGAGGTCGTCAGCTCGATGGTGTGCCGTCGACGCTCGAGGCGTTACCTGAGATTGCGGATGCTGTGAGGGGCAGGATTCCAGTCATCTTTGACGGAGGTATCAGGCGAGGCACCGATGTGTTCAAGGCGCTTGCTCTGGGAGCCGATCTGTGCTTGGTAGGAAGAGTGGCTTTGTGGGGGTTGGCATGGGATGGACAGAAGGGTGTTGAGGGATGTCTGCACATTCTGGAACGAGAACTCTCGAGAGCGATGGCGTTGATGGGTGTCACGAAGCTAAGCGAGATCTCACGAGGCATGTTAGGAAGGCCGAGACGGACTGGATTCGGTGTTGAGAAGCTGTAGTTGTTCAGTTATTTACGAGGTCCTTTGCATACCAAGATCATCACGGTGATTAGGAATAAAGCCAGAAGTCGAAAGTCTAGATTTTACCATGTCATATTGTATTAAGAATATACAAACTGTGCGTGTAAACTAAATTAGGCTCAAGAGGTATTGTTCGTCGAAGACTCTAGAGTAATGTCAGTGGTATCCCCTTGAGCAGCTCCATACCAGTTGAAGTCGGCCTGATTCTTCGAGCGCGCCCTCTCGAGATCGATGAAGGCACAACAAATCATAGTAAGCCGGGTTCGTGGTACGTCAGCAAGCGGTCCGCTGGGGTACATCCCTTGTCTGCGAAAGTACGGAATTACCTGCCAAATGAAGCGAGCCAGGTGCGCTGACTTGGACCAAGTGCTCTTATCAGGGTTGTCCTGCGTATATACCGAGAGGTAGGGACGCCTCTCGCACCAGGTAAGTATAGCGGAGGCGCAGATAACAGTATTGTAGTCGAACTTCACGTATGTGGGAGGCAAGTCCCGTATAAGATCTCGCCAGATCTCACCAAGGGCTCGTTCTGCCTCTGGGCTGGACCGGAAGTTCATGAAACCTTCCAGAAAAAAGAGGTCATAATATCCATAATCATGGTAAAGCACGCGGTTTGAGGATTCGGGAGGCTGCGACATGTTGCCGTCGGCATCGAGATGAACCGGGAAGACCTCGGAGTTGTAGTCGCTCCAGGAGAACCCAGAACTCGTGGTGTCATCACCGTTTGGGTCATGCCTAGCTGAGTTGACATCCTCGCCTCGGACGCGAAAGCCGCGGTCATCAAACCGACCGCCCCCCGTTCTTCGATCTTCAAGGAACTCATCCGTGTCGTAACAAGGGACTTCGCCATCTTCCAAGGCGGCCCCCACTTGGTCCAAATCTTGAATTGCGTTGTTAAAGACATTCGAGGTTTGATCGGGTGCTACGAGATCAACGATAACCGAGTCATCATCAGAGTCTGTTGAAGGGAGACGGAAACTAGCCGAGCTGGCCTCTGAATAACTATCATCTGGTATCGAATAGACGTTCGAGATGTCATTCGTGTGGCTTATTAGACTCATCAAGGCATTGAATCGAGAGGTCATATCCATGCTTGCGGCAGACGTGCTGGCGTCATCGGGGAGAACCCCAACAGGCTCAATTTCTGGACGAGTTGTTTCCGTGTTGGGGCCCGTGATCATGTTGATATCGCTCATGATGCATTCGAACATCTCCTGAGTTCCAGCAGTAATATCCACCTCGAAACGCCTTTCGACATCATCCTCAAGTGCGGTGATACTCTCAGACTCGTCGATGTCCGAGCGCATGTCACCCTCCACCAGTTGCCGGAAACGCAAGTACTGGCTTCGAGTATCAGAGGCGTAATCTTCTGCGCCGCTTTCCCCAATCGCAATCACGATTTGCCGTTCAGACATTGTTGTGTCTCGGTAGATCTAGATAGATGAAGGGCGTATCTTACCCAGGTCTAGTGAGCAGAATATGATGCGAACTTTGCTTCGAATCTGGGGATGGCGATCTGGTGGCTTGAGTGAAGGAACTTGGGATTCAAACACATCAGCCCCAATTAGTGACAATCTAGAACGGATTTTATACTGTAAGAACCATTTCAAATACCTTTTTTTATTCCCAGAGCATATTTCAGTTCTCCTGCACGCTTGGTCGTGTTGAGCTATGAACAGTCAGCGGTAAGGGGTACTAATTGTTTGTTCTAGAAACATGAACACACTGGCGAAGACCCTTTTCGACTAATCTCCTATGCCTTGCTTTGTCTGTCCACAGCATCTTAGGCCGCTCAAATCTTGAACGACTACCCACTTCCGATATTTCGTGATGTAGGATTAGCAGCACTAGAACGTAATAGCTTGCGCATTTTTTTTTTTTAGAGAGTATACGAGCATGCAGTCCATCCAGGATTTATCTTATTGTAAGACCAACTAGAATTATTTTCTTACTGAACAGGGGCCACTGTTAAGATGAAAGAGAAATCTAGTTCTATTTGGATAAGTGTTTTCCAGCTAGGAGCTTGTAGACCGCGATCATGTCATCCTCTCCTAGACCAGTCTCTGTAGCTTCTTTGTAGAGCGCCTCGCAAATCTCAATTATGGGAGACCGGACCTCCTCTGCCTGGGCGGCTGAGTGAATCAACTGAGTGCTATTATAACAATCTTTGATAGATGCTTGCGCAGACCAATCCTGATCAATAATCTTGCGCAATTTCAGCGTGGAATATGCAGAAGCCATTGGCCCAGCGTTGAGCACATTCGCTACTGCACCTAGATCAAGACCCTGTGCTCTGGCCAGATTCATTGCCTCTGCTAGACCAACGGTCATAGAGATGAGGAAGTTGTTGGCAGTGTACTTTGTCTTGAGCCCGGATCCTATCGGACCACAATAGACCGCCGCGGTGGTGAGTGGCTCAATGACTGCCCGAATGCTCTCGCACACATCCTCATCGCCGGCCATCATGCCTACGAGATTCCCCTGCTCTGCTGGGACTTTGCTGCCGCTGACTGGCATCTCCACGAATTTGCCCCCCGCAGCGTGGATTTTCTCAGCGAGGCCGTGACTGAAATCCACGGAGACAGAGCTGGTATTGATGAGCGTCTTGCCGCGAATAGCCGCCATGAACTCGTCATCGAGGATGGCTTGAATTGCAGCACCGTTAAAGAGCATGGTGAAGATGATGTCTGATTGCTTTGCTACAGAGCTTGGCGTCTCGGCTGTGATCGCACCAGCTTGAACCAGCGGTGCATATTTTGTTGACGATCTATTCCAGACGATGAGGGGGTATTTGCGGGAGAGATTGAGGGCCATGGGCGTTCCCATTACGCCGAGGCCAAGGAAGCCGACTCTCATGGTGTAAATCGTAATAGTTTGGATTGACGCGTGGTTGCTGTACAAAGATCCGGATAATTTTGTCGAAATCGGGTTCTGAAAATGAATCTTTGAAGACATTAATGTGAGTAATTCGTAAAATCTCTGAAGATGTTGACTTACAGTTTAAGCCGAGCGTTGCTCAACAGCCCCATTTAATCCCCGTCAGCGCATGTCAAATGTCAATTTCAGGGCGTTCTGAACCCTGGCATGTCAATCTGAATCAACACCGGAGGTTCGGGATTTTCCTGTGTGGTCCTCTGTCTTTGAGCCATCCTCTCCTGTATAGGCCTTACGCCCTACGGCCATGTCTAACAGCGCAAATTCCATGCCGCCCAATCGCACTATTTCTCACGGGGAATATCGGCCCTAATTCATAGGCGGCATTAAGTCCCTTGATGACTTGGCTGTGGTTCACAGAATAATCCGATATAGTTCACGGTAGTTTCTTGTCACTTGTCTAATGAAGAGATGTCAAATTGCATCGATGAGATACCTCATTAATCTTTAATGCTGCGCTATGTTCGTCCATCATACAACTCGCCAATAACCACTGATCCAACCTCTTCTCCCCCGCATCCACGAACTTCCATCAGACAAAGCCTTAGCCACCAAGGTCGTTGTACTTGCAGTAGTCGTAGTTGTTGGGACGGTTGCCAGCCCACTCAGGGAAGGAAACCGACTTGCCCGAGCCACCAAACACAGCGAAGGTCGCAATGAAGACCATGACCTGGGTGCCACCATCCAGAGCCGCAGAGATAAGATAATTCCACTTAACGAACCACTGCGGTCGGTATCTTCGCAGGTAGAACTGACCAAAGACACCGAGGATGTAGTAAGAGGTAATCGAGGCGTTGAGACCGACGAAGAGGTAGCCCAGGTACCACAGGATGATGGGCGAGTTGAAGTACGGCCAGATCTTGGACTTGGGCTGGAGTCGGTGCATGATGTAGAAGGGCAGGGGAGCAGCGAAGCCGATGAAGTAGGCCAGAGTCACCCACTGGTAGCGAGCACCCACAGAGAACATCTTGGGGGCGATAGCCCAGGCGATGGCGAGGGTGTTGAACTGCTGCACCTGAGCGCCGGACCAAATGTTGGTACCTTCGGCGGACTCCAGGATAGCGGCTTGGTTCTGGACGATGCTGTGATACGTTAGAGACTATGCACGCAAGAATTGAAGACTGGTAACTCACCTGATCATCATCACGTAGTTGAGAAGAGCACCAATGAGACAGCCAAGCACCTGGGTCACGAAAGTGGCCTTGGGAGACAGCTTGTTCTGCTGGGCGAGCTTGAGATCACGCAGCAGCAAGAAACCCTGGGAAATGGCGTTGTAGGTGTAGGTGGTGAAGTACATGTTAGCCAGGGGACGGCCCGGGAACATGTATCCAGCAAGCATCTGGAAGATGGGCTGCAGGTTGTATCCGAATCCAGTAATGGCGTTCTGAGCGCCGAAGAAGACCAGGAAGACAACAAGGAACAGAACAGCCATAATGAAACCCCACCAGGGCAGAGTCGACTTCATTACGTACAAGCACACCATGCCCATAATGAACGAAGCAAGGAAGATGACGGCGTACCAACTGCTGGGCACCTCGTCGTAGTCCAGCATCAGCTTGTAGTGAGGATCGATAGTCGGGTCGTTGCGGAGTCTCTCCTTCTCCTCCTCCGAGCGCGTGCCCATCTGCTTCCAGAACATATAGGTGGACGGGTCGATGACCTTCTTAAAGAAGCCTCGGTTCACCCAGGCCCATCCCAGGCTGACCTCAGCGTAGTTCCAGAGCAGCATGTGCACGAAGGTGGCCGTGAGACCAGCGTTGGAGGTGATGAGGTAGTTGACATACGTGGCAGTCAGATAGGGCGCGTTGTCCTCGGTCACCATGGTGCTGTTGACAGTGAAGTCGGCGTTCATGATGGCGGTTTCGTTGTACTCGACGTAGTTGGTGCGGTTGGAGGCTCCATCATAAAGCAGCTGTGCCATGAAGGGGAAGTCTCGTGCGCGCCAGGTGTTGCTGTAGTAAAGACCCATGGAAATGATGATACCACCAAGGTAGCCAACGCCGCTGTTGAAGAGAGTAGCGAGGGGCATCCAGAGTGGCGAGCCGAAACCGGCAATGTAGTTCCAGTCGAAGCAGATGTTGAGGAAACCCATGCCCTCGTTACCCTGGGAGCCACCAAAGAGGTTGGTGAAGACCAGGCTGTTCTGGTTGGCAAGGCAGAAAATCGAAACGGCCGACAAAAGAGGGAAAATGTACTAGTGTATGTGTGAGCTTTTGACATTGGTAAGTGCTTCCAGGATGACATACCTCAGGGAACCACTCCCAGCAGAAGATGCCGACAAAGACGATCCAAAACACCTTGAATCGCTGCTTGGTCTCCGACTTGGGCTTGTGGAGAGTCTCCATGACAGTGGTGATGGGCAGATTGGCGGGATACAACATCTTGGTAGGATACAGCAAGACGCTTCGCATCATACCCGCAACACCGTAGCCAATCATCTGAGATGAGAGGGTGATGAAGATACCAGCAGCCTGGTTGGGGTAACCGCCATACCAGAGCTTCTGCACAGTTAGGGCCTCAGTTGAAAGGGCAGACACAGAGGCAGCGGAAGCCATCAGGACGGCCGCAGTGTGCTCCTTTCGGTTCCAGGGGTGAGGGTTGAGGAAGCGACCGATGACGCCCTTTCGGGGGATGAACTGGGACATGGCGCTTCCAAGAGTCTCGGCGAGGACGGTCAAGAACATGACTGAGACATAAACAACCTGAGGCTTGAAGTACATGATTTCCTGAAGGACAGCACCAAAGGTAGACAGTCCGATACCTAACCCGTAGTTAGTCGTTGCCAAGGGTTGAGGCTGAATAGTTTCTCAGCCCTCTCAGACTATCCCAACTTACCAACAAAGAACATGCGGAAAGTCCAGGGGTTCATAGTCGGGTCATCGTCGACCTGGATAACGTGGGTGACGATATCCTCGGCAGTCTCAAGAGGACCGGTAGGCTCAGAGAGGGCCTCAGTGTCAGTGATGACAACATCGTGAACCTCCTTGTTGATCGAAGTCTTCTTGTCAGAAACATCGTGGCCGCTGCTGCGCTGGCTGATAGACTCGTCCTTGGTGTCAAAGAGGTCGTGGCCCGTTGTCTGAGGACTGATAGCGTCGTCGGGCCCCGGAAGGCCCGTCTTCTCGGAAGCCATCCTGGCAGCACTTGTCGATGTAAGTGCTAGAGGCGAGAGAGTGATTCCCAGGAATATCCAAGGGTGAGCAGATGTCCGAGGGTGATCCCAAGACCCGACGATGAGGGCATATCCGTACTCATATTAATATGTCCCAG
This sequence comes from Xenoacremonium recifei, assembly GCA_012184525.1. NCBI lineage: Eukaryota > Fungi > Ascomycota > Sordariomycetes > Hypocreales > Nectriaceae > Xenoacremonium > Xenoacremonium recifei. Next base: position 199,234 of record WOFQ01000050.1, read on the forward strand.
CAGCCACAGATACAGATAGAGGTTATCTCCATGCTGATCAAGCCCCCCGGTGGCACTGTGGCAAAGGGGGCAAGTCTCCAATGAGAGCACAGGAGCCTTCCTGAACTGATACGGTTCCTTTGCTGATTCCCTCGGTTCTGCGGCATGGTCTGGACAAAAGTTCTGGGCCAAAAGTTCTCCGAACTAGTGTCAACGCCCACAATCTGGAGGCATAGGCTTGACAGGAGCCAGTTTCTTGTTTCGGATGGAGGGGCCGCTTGCAGCAAGCAGGCCGTGTTACTTGCATAGCGGGCACAGAACGATCCAAGACTTCGAGAAGCCCGTGGAGGGATATTATTAGTTGCTGGGCGTGTTCTAGCTGTTGATCCTGCTCTTAATTGAAACCGTCGCGCATCACAGACCATGCTGCAGACACTGGACACAGGACGATCAGCGGACAGGGAAAAGGCATAGTTCGCGGCTGACTTCGAAACAGAGTGGACGCATCTACGTCCTGGCCATTGCGTATCGGCTGTTGCCGCCACGTCGTTGGTTGCGGCCTCGTTCAGCGAAATCAGCCCAAAGGCGTGCTGTAACGGCCGCTCCAATTCTTGCCTCTCCTCCTCCCATTCTCGAATCACCCTATCACGAGAGCAAGGAACTTTTTGTGAGGGCGGCGGTGGGGCGGAGAGCCCGAAAGAGGCCAGGGGTTGCGCTTGATTGGCCCTTGGAGCGTTGCAAGATTAGTACAGTGGTAGGGGAACCTTTGTCTTGGCCAGCCAGGAGGGGCTCTTGGGCATATCCCGGGCAGTTCTGATGCTTGGCTGCGATAGGCAGGTCTTATTCTGGAACACTGCGTCTAAACTGGCAACTGAATGGACCAGCTGGGGATCGCCTATCTCGGCACTTTTGGCCCCGTCCGCCGACACTGGCTGTCTACAGCGCTTGACGGAGCACTGTATTCCCAAGTTCGGGACACAAACGGTGGAGGAGCAATGACATGTACCGTTGACGGGTGAAGCCGAAGATGGTTCCTGTGCCGGTAGCGCACGGGGTGGCGTCAAGAATCAAAGAGAGGCCCTGGGCGCTGGAATGCGAGACATTGATTTTGCTGACGTGCAGAATAGCATCAAGGCGCCCAAAAACCTCGAAATCTTAGAACCAACAGTCAGGTAACTCCATGGCCAGCCTTTGCGCGATGCAACCATCGTGTAGTCTTCCACCTGTCTCCAAGACATTCTGCCATGTGGAAATCTGATCATCCCGGGAAACGCCCCCCATTGCGTTGGCAGGCCCATCAGGGACTTTTTGAACAGTCCACGCGCCTGTCTAGCTGAATTCAGCCGACTCCGGGGTCTCTGGTGGGTTCAACGAGGACGCATCTCGCAACGCTGAGACTGGCTGGTATTTTTTCGAGATTGTATAGGAGCAACATGGCACCATCGTCGCCGCCGCGTGCGACACTGACGAGTTCGTGGCTCCTCTGGCTGACAAGATGAGACTTGTCATCTCGCAATCAGGAACTTGAGACCGTATCTACTCTCCAGAGTTCCTCCGTAGGAATCCAATAGACCGAGATGCGCGGCAGGGTACATGCAGCATTCGCTTGCGACGGAATTCGCCTTTCTCACTGATCGCCGACGCGTATCTTTGAGTTGTTTCGCCTCCGTCTCGTGGTGATGGGTGGTGGCCTATCTCCAGTATCCGAGACTATCTTCGCCCCATGCAACATTACACGTGCTCGACGTGCAAGGAAAACCCATCAGTAGAAAGTGAAAATCAAAGCAAAGGTCGCCGATAGGCTCTCGCCACGCGATATCCTGGCCTGTCGCAAACAGTCTCGAACGAAGCATCGCGGGCTGGTATCACCATGAGGAGAGGACCACCAGATCGGGACATCCGACTACGGATACACGGCAAGCCGTCTACCCCAATCTCGATCGTGACATGCAGACGAGTTGCAAAGGGCCCGGACGATACGAGGGGATTGTTCCAATAAGGGTCAAGTGGCTAATCAAGACGGCCGCTGGAGCGCATGTTACCTCTCTAAACAGGAAGCCCTTTCTGTTGGCGTCCCCGCGACGACAACACCACGCCTTATTCCACCAGTGGCCTGTGATTTAGAGATCTCTAATCTTTGAGGCTTCGAGATGCACAGTTCGTAAGCTGACAAGCGTGATCGTGGGGTGTTGGGGGAGATGCGACGAGACACTGACTGATTCCCTGTCTTCGGCCCGTCTCCGAGACTTGGGAGCACGATGCTACAGGGAGCACGTTGTTAGCAGAGGGCGTCGCTGTCAAAGAGCCCTGCACAATTCGTTTCGTCCCAACCCAATACCGACGCTGTGGAAGACGATGCACTTGATCCTAGGAATTGCAGGAGATCAACTTGACTCCATACACTTATTGAAATTCAACTACTCTTTCAGTTATAGTCAGGAACTATTGTCCGACAAAGAAACGTCTTGGCAGCGGCACAGATCTAGCGCGCGGCACCGCATCCGAAATGCTTACTCCATCCGCTGTCTGTGTTGTAAGCTGGGCGCTTGGCAATCTCAGGATAGACGCCGACAAACTCTCTTCACCTTTGAACCATGGTTGCACGCACTTCCTGTGATGTTTGCGGTGGAAAAAGTCTCTCGTTCGATTTCTTCAATAGCATGAACAAGAACTACAGCCTTCGCAGGCCATGTCGGAGCCGGCCGCTATCCACTGAAGCCCGCAATCCCTACACCGGGCCGAAACTCCACTGATAACATGAAATGCCTCTGTAAAGACCGGGGCGATCTGAGGCAAACTTGTAGGTTTGACCAAAGCTCATTACCAACACGACGAGATGGACTTCTGACTTCTTTTATGAGGCTTTCTTTGCATTCTAGAGGCCGACTTCGGGACGATGCATTCAAAGACGAAACGACCATTGTTCTTGTCGAATTAACCTTCACAACGCGATCACGTCCCAGCTGCCTCAACACAACGACCCTGACGAACTCGCCATTGAAATCGGAGGTTCCTCTTGAAGTTTGTACCTTTCGATGCAGCTTAAGCTCATTTTGAGAAGTCTCCTCGTCTCCAGCATCGACGGTTTGGGCGAAAGGCCATAGGGAAGTCCCTATTCCAACGACACCGCATTCGACCATCTTTACTCTTTCTTTGACATTGAAACATTGGAAAGCTTCGGAAACTACAGATTTACTTACAATATTCTCCCGGTGCTTTTCAAAAGGCTTCTCTGCTATGGATCGGCCGCATACCTCTTAGCAGACCAAAAGGCGAGTCGGAAGCCTTTGAGCAGAAGACTATAAAGGATAAAGGAGACTTTTGCCAATGCAGAGTCTGAAAAATCACCCCTATCTTGCATGGTCGGTGAATCAGGGTGAAGTTGCCCTTAGCCACCCATCTACAAGCCAAAACACCAAGAATATGCACCACGATAGTTTCGTGACTATCAGACCCCGCAAAGGTTTTAATGGAGTTGTGCAAGCCAGTGCTTGCTGTCACTAAGTATACGAATCAGCGATATTATTGGCTATATTGATTGAAAATCGTTGTGATCGAAAGATTTCGGTATGATGCTCCTCAGGTCGTTGTTGGTGGTGAGGATCCACGACTATCCGCAGAGCCTCACGAGAAACGTCGTCGGATTATAATTCGCCTCCCGCAAACTAAATCGCACATATCGGGACAATCCCTGCGATTGACAGCTGCTTAAATGGACTTCAAGGCACGTTGTGGACCATCATCCAGAATGGGCGATATTCTCGGTATGACTCACAATGAGACAGATCCCTATTGGGCTAACCATTGATCCGGGACAGTGGGATGGATTGGTAGGCAGATTCGGCAGCTAACCAGCCGTATTACGATGACAAGTCGGATCAGGGCACGATTTATAGTCGGCGTTGCCTCGTTTGGGCATATTCCGCGTCCTTCGGAGTCATATTACCCCGATTCATCAGCGACGAGCCTCATATTATGGAATCACGTCGATGTCGTTAACTGTTAGTTGCACCTGAATAGTGCCGTTGCATTTCTGGAAGAAAAGCAATCAATGAGCTAGAATCTCAACCCAAAATAAGTTGGGTTGAGAGATCCTTTGCCGCATTGCGCCTTGCGTAAGCAGCATCATATATATACACCGATGCTGTGGGACTTATTCGCGGGGAAGCGGGTGCGCGCAAATTAATAATTTATGGTTCATCATTTGGGGACATTCTGATTACTGAGAAAATTCGTTTCTTCTATCCAAGCGTTTAGATCCATTGTATGGTCATTCGGTAGTCGACGGAATCGATACTGAACACTTATAACTTTACATTTTAGACACCATCCCAAACGGACATCCCGCCGTCGCCTTGCTTTCAATGATCTCTTCGAGCACCTTTGCTTGCTCCACGCCCTTACCCATGGTATACTGAGGGCCCAAATCCTCGAACAAGAATCCATCCGGCTTCATGGCCGCACCGCCATCTCCCGGCACCTTGCCACCAAACGCCCAAGTCAGAAGCGCCACAGGATTCCATCGTGCCCACAGTGTGTCAGGGCAGTACCAAGGCTCTTTCATATAGTGGTAATGCTTGATGCGGCCCGTGTTCTCGTCAGGTTGAGATAAATAAAGCACAGGGTACAACCGTGGGAGACAGAGATAACGGACGAAGAGCTTGCGGGCCAGGAGGAGGCTATACGTGAGGACAGTGGTGCCGAGGCTGGGCTCCGGGAAGCTGCTCGATGATCAGATGCCAAATTCCAGGTGAGATACGAAATGAGATACTTACCCAAACGCCCGTCTCAGGCGGTTTCCCATCAGGACGCAAGCCATCGGCTCGGCTGCTGATTTTGGTGCGTATGGATGGGACTGCAGCAGCATGTCCATCAGGTATCGGCCCAGCTCGTGCACTTCTGGCATGGGACGCAAGTATTTGTCCTCATATCCAACAGACCATGCTGAAACGTCTTCCAAAAATTCCAGGCCATCTCTCCACTCCTTTTTCTGGAGGATTGTTCGATAGTCGATGTTCATCATGTCTCCGATGTATTTCCACAGGGTTGCCAACGCAGCAGTCTCCATGTCGGAAAGTCCACGCCACTCATATTGGTTGAGGAATCTAATAGGCTCTGCCAGGGATGCATATAGAACATATAGCATGTCATCTTGTGATATTTTCCCGCTCTTGAGGTACGGCTCGTGAAGGTAGTTCATTCGTGCGATCGCTTTGTGCAGCTGTTCGGAGGTGGGCGGGAAGTGGACGAAACTGCGGATCAATATCAGAACAATCAATCAGTATAAGGCTAGGTAATGGGTCTTACCAAACGTATATAACTTCGCTGTCTTCGTATCTAAGGAGCAGTCAGCCTTTTCGCAGCTTCGGAGGGTACGGAGATGGTCAGACTACCGTTTGGGGAGCTTGTCAGCCTTCTTGAGGTCACTCACGGCGACCAGTAGCTTCGCAATGCGTTCCACGGCATAGCTCTTGATCGACGTTGACTATTAGATGCGGCATGAGTGACCAGCAGATTATTTGGGGGCGCACCTCAAAGAGAGCCAGCCGCACGGAGAAGTCGTAGAAGAGAGGGAACTCGAAGTTGACAAAGTTCTTGCAGATCTCGAAAGCATCTTGGTTCGTCATCCGCGACAGTGACACGCGGTCTGGGAAATCGAAGCGAGCCTTGATGGCTGCGAGGCGTCTGAATCGAAGCAAGGAACAAAGGCCGACATAGCTAGTGAGTCCAGCCGCGATCACAGAGGCGGACCAGGCCAGAAATGCCATGACGGAATTCGGATGTATGGAAGACTCTGTATATAGAAATGCGACAATTCGTCAGAAGATTATGCTCTGGTTGTACAGCCAGACTTCATACAAGACAAAGGCTGAAAGTTGGAGAGGGGAAGTTAGGCGGAGGACGGCACGATGAGGCGCACCAGCTTACGGCTCGCGTTGACCAATCCAAATATTCATAGCGACAAGGCTGAACGCCACGCAGCCTCCAGCCCCCAAATAATAAATACTCGCCACTTTAAATACGGCCCTCATTTCCCAGAATGGCGCAGTCTTGGGGGTTGTCTCAATATTTTAGCCAGCGCTTAGATTGGGCGACATCCCAGACATGTAATATGGAGATGTAACAAAGATTCTACTTTGTATGTGATGCATTCTATTTTGCATCCTGCAGTACTAAAAGGTCACCATGGGCATCTTTACTGTGCCCTTAAAATTCCGGTAGCTGTCGGTTGAATTCGTGAGTAGAAATATGAAGGATTTGGGGGAAAGAAAAGTTCCATTCTATATAAGTTCTAGCTTGATTACACTTGCAGCTACTCCGTGAAAACATTGTTATCGCATCGAAAGCACAACCTAACAGAGAGGTCCTAGATTCCATAGCCGTTGACCAAATTTGCCGTTGTGCCGTGGGAACCGTTTCCCTTATTTTCTTGTCATTCGTAGACAGCCCCTTACGATCAGACCGTGGTGTCTCCATCTGAGGATCTGAGTTGCATGGAAACATCCCTGTCCTCAATATTCTTCCGTGCAGCAATGAGGTACTTTGATGGGTGGAAGAAGTTCATCAGAACACTCGCCGCACCCATCAAAGTGGCATCAAAGACATAAAGGTACACCTCGTGAGTCTGCAATACTGACTCGCGGCCCATGATGTATTCAACCAGGCGGAATACGGATCGAACAAGGATGAGAAAGCTCGTGGTATACAAAAGGTAGATGAATCTTCGCCAATTCACTCCCACGTGGTAGGATCTCGGCGTTGGGTTCTTGTTTATCTTGAGATGGAAGAGGCAGGTGACCGTCATGAAGAGACCGAAAAAGATGACTTGAACGATGAGGCCGCCGATGATGATATGTTCTCCGGTCTTTACCTGGTCGGAGGTGTCGGCGTTTGCGAGCTTACCACCTCCTATACATCTTTTTCAGCATGGCAACGCTGGCCAGACATTTGAAGGGTTTGCTTACCGAAGCCCTGCAATGCGATGGAAAGGACGTCGCCCATGAGGAAGAACTTGGTGAGCCATCGTGTTCTGATCAACGAGTAGGCTTCAGCATCAAGTAATCGGATGAGTCGCCCGAGAATCATGTAAATCGACGCTGCGTAGCAGGTTGGACCTAGAAGAAGGAGGAGAGCCTGCATGACATAAGGTCCTTTCGACCACTTCGGTGACTGATTTGCACCGATAGCACGACAAGCGTAGCCAATGACCTCAACTGGATGGATTTGTTGATTAGAGATGTCCCCGACAGGACCAGAATTGTTTTCAACCTACAGAGGGAGCCGACGAGAAAAGCTATAAAGAACCACACCCGGTGCTTGACAATCTGGTATGCGTGAACAATCGACGACAAGATAAATATGACCGTAAATATTACGGCCGCTGCCATCGATGGGTCATAATTGTAGTATTTGATCGCCATGGTGACGCGAGGTGTCTGGTTAGATGTGATAATTGCGTGTTGCGACGAATTGGTGCGAGCGTGTAAGTGTATTGTCGTAATCGGGGTAGGTCCGTCGAGAGAAGTTATTGATTGAAACAGAGCGACGTGAAGAGAACAACGTATGGTATTTAACGTCCACCGATCTTGCCATTAAGCTAGACGTACTTGCCGCAATTTTAGCATCAAGGCGGTGCACTGAGGAATTACGCGGCCTGTGTTGCCATTAAGAATTGGCATGCGGACATGGAGTGATCTATCCCCCCGACGTCCCGGGGAGGTCAGCTCTCGACAGCCCGGGATCTGCTACTAATGATGCATGAGATGCGGCTCACATGTCTCAACGCCTTGAAAGTTTCTAGTGTAGACCAAGCTCGCCCGTTCATTGGATCTCGGCGAGCCGTAGTCTGGAGTCAGCACAGCCCCCCCTGGACAAGAAACCCACTCACCTGCTTCTATACGCGTATAGTACTACCCAAGACATCAAGTCTCCAAGGGGCTGAGAGAAAAATATGTCATTAGGTGGCAGTGGCCTTGTGGTAGACGGCAACGGGAAGGGTAATTACAATTTGTGACTGGAGAGAGAACCGTGTGAACGAAGAAGTAGGGCAGTTGTTTCCGTACGCGTATTTAGAAGACAGGGGCTTTGAGCTCCTACGTTGTTTTAACTTCAGTATGGAAAATTTTGCCCATAGGAGGAGCCTCTCTAGCCCAAAACACGGGAGGGATTCGTAGCTGATGTCAAGGCGGTACCGGAAGCGTATGTGCCCGGCTTAAGTTATGCATATTAGACAGTGTTCTCATGGTGCTGGCATCCTTCAGGGCTCCACCGCTACCCTATTACGCCCTTGTACACAATTGTACCCAAGGGGTCTACAGGTTCAACTCGGGGCCGCCGACCTCTTCGCAAAGGGTGCAGCTGAAGCACGTCAACCATTAACTAAAAATTATCGAACCATCCCAAGCACGAATTCTCCAAACTCTTCCTTGTTACTCCTGGCAGCTGGTGCTATACAAAGCGTTGACGTACACAGGGTTCTTTGGAAAGGGGATTCGCACCGCAGCGGGATCTACCGAACTTCCGATGATCAAAACGCCGCGTTTGGTCGCAAACGCCGCTGTTGATCCAAAACACCGCACTTATGAATGGGCCCCTCCGACATTGGAAAGGCTAAGTATGCCATTGGCCCAAGAATTGCACCGCCCTCTCAGTCCCCTGTGAGGCCAGGATCGGTAGGTTAGTAGTTTGAAGTATGTAGGCCACACATTGCCCAAGCGGGTCGTAATCCAGGGAACGAAGCAAGGCACTATGCTTTATGTTGTTTCTACCCCAAGACTTCGCGGGCCTGAGCAGAATTTGAAGTCGCATTAAATAAGTCGAGATTCTTAATCAGTATACTCAGGATGCAGGATCAGAGAAATAGATCAGCGGGACTAGTTCCGCGTATCACAGTTTATAGTAGACCACTGAAGCTCCAAGCTATCCTTCGACATCAGTTCTAGGCCCCAGGGCTACTCCTAAGTCCAGTATGAAACCTAACACTAGTATTGCATCCTCGTCATGCTTTTTCGGCATGTACACAATTTGTCTCCAAAATATCTGATTTCTCTTCCAGCTCTAGCGGCGGCGGTGCCTTCCAGTCTGTGTTCAAAATGTTAGGTAAGCTGGATTTTTGGTAGAGCCAATGTCATGCTTACCTTTCATTTTCCGCGCTGGCACTTTGTTATGGAACATTATATCAATCTCCTCGAGAGAACAGCCTTTCAGTTCTGGGTAAAAGAAGAAGGCCCACACACATGCGACAAAGCCCAGGGCACCATAAATAAGGCCGACTTTAGAGCTCAGGTTTCCATAACCCTTGTCGATAAGGTATGGCACGGTGAATGTTGTTACGAAGTTTGTGAGATTTTGCACGCTCCATGCCATCATGGCGGTCTTGTCTCTGAGATGGGGAGAGGGAATTTCCGCAGGAGTCAGTGCTCCCCTAATTTTGAACGTCAGCGTTTTAGGACATGGGAAGGTATCTGGAACTGGACCTACAGTTGTGCAAAAGACCCAATATAAAAGAAGCCGTAAATAGGCAGCATCGCAATAATTCCTAGCTTTATCGGCCTTGTCTGATGAAGCAATCCGAGGATGCCAATCATGAACATGGCAACAGACGCAAGGGGGGCATTGGTCTGCCAGAAACGGCGACGGCCAATGCGGTCTACCAGAATGAGAAACATAAGAGCTCCAAGAATACTAGCAATTTTGATGATGACGTTATAGAGGAATGTGTCGATCACATCCAACGTTTGAACGAATATTGTTCCGTAAATGTTGGCAAATGACTGGCCACAAGCGAGCGAAAAGAACTGAGTGAGCATAGCTATGTTTGTGCGCCTCTGTCTATCTGGTAAGTGTGTATTACGGACAAGGAGTGATGCCGGGATACTGACTCTATTGACTCCTTTAAAGAGCTCCAACCAAGAGCCCTCCTCGTGATAAAGGGCCAAAGATTGTTTTAATGTTGAAATTTCGTCATCGGCATCAAATCCTTCTCTTCCATCATTCATATACTTCAAAGCCTTGACGGCGTCCTCGTCTTTGCCCTTGCGAATAAGCCATCTCGGCGATTCAACAATTAGGGGGGTGCATAGGAGTACGGCGGCGGGGACAGAGAACAAGGCACCTAAAGGGACCTTCCAGGAGCTGTTGCCCTCAAACTTGGCTGTATGCCATGTGATCAAGCTGATGATGAGTGAGCCGGCGAGCCTGAAAAAGGTGTAGCAAGACACCAAGGTCCCTCGGATTTCAGTAGGGACCGCTTCTGCAAGATAAAGCGGAATGAGCCAGCTTTCCATCCCCGTGTATATGTTGATAATAGACCTTCCGGCCAGAATTTGCCCATATGAGGTGGCGGTATAACTGACTGCGACCCCAACCAGACAGATGATATTCATGATCACATAGACGGCACGGCGTCCAAACCTCTCTCCGATGAGGGACGCGGCGAGAAGTGCAACAGCGTATGGGATGAATGGGATTGAGTTTAGGAGCGAGAGATTCGTCGTGCTGATGTGGCAGCCCTTGAGGTTGCATTCGTCGCCGAAGGTTTGCTGAAAGGCTATGCCCAAATACAGTGATGGTTAGGACACGAAATGCAACTAGAGCACAGAGATGGAGGTAGAAAATCAACGAACCACTCATAGCCTGAAGTGTGTTGTATATCGCAATATCAAATCCGTTGCTCAGCACGTTCAAGCCCAAAACGAGACAGAACAATCCCATGTTCAGTGTGAGGTGGCGAGTGAAGGGCAAGTTGCTCAGCCATAGCCAAGCGGCGCTTGAACGAAAACCCATGGTCGAAAAGACAAAAAGGAGCTGCTTGGTATCGAGAAATGCTTTGACCTTACAAGCGATAGTTGAGAGCATCAGTGAAGTTTTAGACACAAGCAAGGGGGACCTGGCTCGTAAACTTATACTGGAGCTATCTGCTAACATTCCCTACTCATGGGGGTTAGTTGAAGGGGGAGCGTGTTGTCTGGGAGGGGTAAGCCCCAAGCAGCTCGGAATTCCCGGGCACCTGACAGAACCAATAAACCAGCACTATTACGCGTTAGTGTCTTCTGAAGGACTGACCCCATGGGGACCCCGCAAACTCCCATGAGAACTGGACCGGAGAGTGTGGTGCAATTCTTAGGTTTTTGTAAGTAGTCATGGACTGGAAACAAGGAGCACTCCTTTAGTTGCAAAGACAAACACGGCTTGTTTCTTGTCATCTTCATGTACTATCTCTCGGAAGCACTTATTTACATCCCAGCCATGCCGACTCCATCGCCAGCTATCTCAAACATCCCGGTCTCGGCAAAGTAAATTTCCCACTCAGCCAGCAATTTTTCAAGCACATCCGGCTTCTCTTGAGCTAGGTTGACGAGTTCACCGGGATCTTTGATCACATCGTAGAGCTCCCACTCATCACTTCCGACTGGAGCAGGCACGAAGATAGCTTTGTAGTCGCCTTGGCGAATTGCCTTCATGCCGAATAACTCCCAGCCTGTAACATCGCTTTCCGTCTCATAGACCGCCGCTGTCTTAGCCGATAAGAAAGGCGCCCATGACTTACCCCGGACTGGCACAACATCTCGACCCCGGAATTTAGATCCGGGGTGGTCAATGTTGGCTAGTTCTAGAATAGTCGGTAGGATATCCATTACGGTGGTGAACTCGTGAGTGATACCTCCATCGGAACGCGCTGATGGAGGAAACCTCAAAATGCAAGGACAGCGAATGCCTCCTTCAGTAGTCCACCCCTTGAAGCCACGGCTAGGCGCTGTAGCAGCGAGCGCCCAGCGAGGGCCGTACCAAACGAATGAGTTTGCGTTGCCGATATTATCTAATGAGTTATCGTAGAAACGCTCAAGAGTCTCTCGTACGCCAAGAATTGACATCAGAGGCAGGGATTCCAACAAGCTGCCCTCAGCGCCATTGTCGGACATGAAGAGGATAAATGTGTTGTCAAGCTCGCCCAAGTCTTGGTCGATATAATCAAGAACTCGGCCAATATTGTGATCGAGTTGATCTACCATGGCGGCATAGACTTCCATCTTTCTAGCTGATTCTTTGCGCTGGTCCTCAGACATTTCGTCCCAGATCTTGGTCTCTGCCACCATGGGTGCTGGGACAATGTCCTCGGGTACTAACTTGAGTTTCTGAAGCTGCGCTAGACGAGAGAGTCGCAGTGCTTCAGGTCCGTCGTCATACTTGCCCTTATATTTATTAATCACCTCACGGGGGGCCTGAAGCGGCCAGTGAGGAGCAGTAAATGCTAGGTAGCCAAAGAAGGGCGTCTCCTTGTCCGGACGCTCCTTGAGCAAGTCGATGAAGCGATCAGTGAAATAATCGCTTGAGTAAAAGTCCTTTGGAAGATCCTTTTCACGGTCGATGAATTTTTCGTTTTCCATCCAAAAACCATCGCTCTTCAGAAAGGGAGGAAGCCGGATATTGAGTTGCGGTTCGTAATTGTGGTGATTTCCTGCACCGGGAAGATAGGCCAATGACTTTGTAAAGCCACGTTGCGAGGGTGAATGATTGGCCGTCATGCCTAGATGCCACTTCCCCGACATAAAGGTGAAGTAGCCAGCATCCTGCAAAATTTCCGGTAGGGCAGCAACTCGGAAGTTGAGGTAGCCCTCGTAGCCAGGGCGACCAGCATACAGGGCCTTGTTGGCCATCATGAACTCGGCCATCTGGCCTAGGCCGGCGATATGATTGTCTGTGCCCGAGAGAAGCATCGCTCGGGTCGGCGAGCAAGCCGGAGCCGTGTGGAAGTCTGTCATTCGCAAGCCATGCTTGGCGAGCCTGTCGAGGTTTGGGGTAGAGATCTCGGAACCGTACGGCCCAGTATCGCTGAACCCCAGGTCATCGGCAACGATGATGAGAAAATTGGGGCGTTTAGCGGATGCCATGGTTGGATGACAGGGTCAGTTGCAGGTGAAAGACAGTTGGATGGAATGGCGATCAAGGAGTGACCCTAGAGAGGACAGCCATGCAGAATAGCCGATTTTAACCCTATGGCGCAATCGGATAATCCGAGCTGCCTAGCAAATCGTCAGGGCACTCGGCCGTGCCGGACGCATGCTTCGGTAGAGTATAGTCCCGGGACCTGATATATTCTCATCGTGTTTATCGGGGTCTCCAAACCCGCATCTCGCTCGCAAATTCTCACAGTTTCATTAAAAACTGCAATTCTGGAACTATGCTCTCTCTGCCTATGTTGTTGGGTGTCGTTCCGGTTGCGATAGCGCTATGGCACCTAGTTCACCACGTCTTTTCCCCTCTCAGACCCATCCCGGGCCCATTTCTAGCCAGATTCACGAATGCATGGTACCTCTGGACGGTTCGGAATGGTGAGTTCGAGCGTGCTAATAAAGCCCTCCATGAGCAATATGGTGAGTGAAGTAACCGTCAGCCATCCCAGATTCCATGACCGTCCTTACTAGTGTTTTAACTTGGTCCATTCGGCGTTGTTAATTTAGTTGACCTCTCAAGGACCTGTTGTGCGCTATGGCCCAAATCGATTCAGCTTCGATGACCCAGCCGCGATGAGAGTAATATATGCCCACGGGACAGCATTCTCAAAGTCGCCTTGGTACATTGCCTGGGCAGCCCCTGGAGAGACCACGCTCTTTTCAGATCGATCTATTAAACGACATGCGCAACAACGGAAATTGTTTCAGAACGCGTACACTATGTCATCTCTGATTACTTACGAGCCGTACGTTAATGAATGCGCGGATCTCTTCAGCCAGCGCCTATTGGAGCTATCACAGGCACGACTCCCTGTTGACATGGGCCACTGGTTCCAATGTTATGCCTTCGATGTTATCTGTCACATTACCTATGGCAAACGCCTAGGCTTTCTTGACCAAGGACAAGACATTGGCGGCGTAATTGGAGCGCTTGAGAATTTCCTGACATATGCCACTCAGGTTGGCATCTATTCCAACTTGCATGCATTCATATATTCGCTGAAGAACTACCTTGCAGGTGCAAAAGGAACCGCTAGGGCCTATGTCATTTCTTTCACCAAGGACAGGCTTGCAGAATATCAATCAGAACCAAAGGCTGTGTCCGCTGGCAAATACGACGGATCCGCAGGAGAGCCCTTCCTCTCCAAGTTCTTTGCAAAACACGATGTTGATCCAGTCAACTTCACATCAGGTCATGTCGCCATGGGTTGTATAGCAAACATGGTCGCGGGCTCTGATACCACAGCAATCACACTTTCAGCAATCATCTATCACCTTTTGAAAGAACCACAGTGTCTCGAGGCCCTGCAACAAGAAATTGATCAGTTTTCCCACGATGGAAAGCTCTCGCAAAGTCCAACGTTTCAAGAGAGCCAGCAGATGCCATACCTTCAAGCTACTATCAAAGAAGCGTTGAGGATGCACCCTGCCACCGGATTGCCACTAGAAAGAGTAGTACCCGAAGGCGGTGCTACAATATCGGGCCATTTCTTTCCAGCCGGGGTATGTGTCCGTGACCTTCTTAAGTCCTATTGACTAACGTCGTGCCCAATCCCATAGTCAATTGTTGGGATCAACTCTTGGGTCCAGCATAGGAACAAGTTGATCTACGGTCCCGACGCAGATACCTTTAGACCTGAAAGGTGGTTGACTGAGGACGAGAATAAGCTCTCCGAAATGAATCGATACTGGATGCCGGTACGTGCTTCTCTGAACGTCCTATTCAAGATGTCCTCTTAATAAAGCCATGCATTGAAACAGTTCGGCTTGGGATCTCGAACTTGCCTCGGCAGGCATATCTCAATCTTAGAAATATCTAAATTGATTCCGCGAATCGTTCGGGACTTCAACTTCGGGTTAGCAGGAACGGTGGGACAACGAGGTGTTCAGTGGTCGACAAGCAATTACTGGTTTGTCAAGCCCAAAAAGTTCGAAGTAGTCATTACAGCTCGGAACGTCTAAACTTTATATGTAATTTGATGAGGTTTTAAGGTGTATTGGGTCTCAAAGTATTTACTTTCATGTGCCATAACAAATCTCGATAAGAGCACTTACATGTTATAAGCTGATATACATAGATATCAACGGTGTTCAATACTGAATTACGCAGCCCGACTTATTAGATACTATCCTAGGTTTGTCTTATATTTTTAAAGTCCCTTCTTGTGCAATGGTCAAGGAACAAGGGAAGATATAATAAGTCCACAGTACATGCATAGGCTACTGCGCTAACTGAATTCCGTTGCTGGGCATTGAATCCTTCATTTTCGTCAGGCGTGATTCTGAATACCTTTAGATACTCTTGTATTCTTTCACCCTCCTTAGTAATACGTCCAAATTTATTAGACTTGTATTTCACAGTGAAATTATGCATATCTACCTGCTTCTATTGTTGTCTGTACTCTTTCTCAAACGTCTAAGCACAAGAATCTGTCATTCACGTCTTGCGAGGATCTTCCATAGCCGTGACGGATATCTCAACAATAGACGCCTTAGCCATCTCAAACCTGACATGACCTGACTGCTCCCCGTATAATTTGGAGCAAAAGGCTCGCACTCCAAGACTTTTCTTACTTCGTCGTATGCATCATAGCCATACAACCAGGGCTGAACCTCGGGACAGGTCCAACGGCTAGGAAATGGTCCCTTGAGCGTCTTACCAAGTTGGGATAAAAAGATCCGGTCTCGTGCTTCTTGTGCCGGTCCATCTACCATATGAAAAGACTCGCGCTATGTGACAATATGTCAATTACCCGTAGCCTTAGACTAGATGTCGGTAGCATACCTGCTTGAATGTCTCCCTGACAATGGCCTCACCTCGGCCCTTGCGTAGTAGTTCGTATCTTCTCAATGCCTCCGGGAGTTGATCACGAGACTTGATCTCGCCCAGCAAGAGCCCCAGAATGGCACCATCTTCGACAGCTGAGTTGGCTCCTTGGGCTAGATATGGAAGCATAGGATGGCAAGCATCTCCTCTTTGAATACTCAGCCATTACCCGACTATAAAGGCACTTAGAACTTACACAAAGACAAGATTTGATCTATCATTGACCCAATGAGTCATCTCGTCCCCTATTACCATCGCCGTTAGAATCATAGTTATCACCAGGGACTAGGGAGGGGGTCTAGAATGGCCGTAACTCACGATGCATCAATTTCCAGCGGTCAACCTCGGTGACTAAATCAAGGAACCGAAGAAGAATCGGATCCCAGCCCTTGAATAAAGCCTTCATCTGGTCTACAGATCCGGGGAGCCGGCTAACGCCTACTGGCAGATCATCGGGCACCAATAAGACAATGTTGTACATGGTCCCGTTCCGCAGAGAGTAACCGACAGCATGAGCCCCCGGACCGATCCAGAAATGACAAGAGCAGTTACTCACCCACTCCCGAAGTTCAGGATCCTCAATATCATCAAGAGCAAGAAGCACTCGATACGCTAGGTCGCCAGTCGGCTTAGGAAGGTCTTCCTTTCCGAGAAACTCATTTCGACATCGAGACCAGAGTCCATCAGCCGCGATAATAAGGTCTGCTTTGGCCCTCTTTCCTCCTTGCGTGGTGATTCCCGGACCCTCGAAATCGACCTCAACAACTTTCTGCGATAGTTCGAGTCTGACACCAAGCTGCTGTGCTCTTTCCAGCATTGATAGCTGGAGATCAACGCGGTGGACATCGACGAACGGAGCATCATATTTGGCGCGCATATGCTTATCGAAATTCTCCTCAATGGCCAGAATCTGGCCCGAATATCGGTGTACGGCGAGAAACTTTGGCTCGGCGACAGAGTCCCAGAACCGCCGGGGGAGCTGCCATCTTTGGAGGATGCGAGACGAGTTGGGCGTAACTTGCAGTCCGGCGCCGACCTTATATTATTAACGGGTTGGCTCGGGTTCAATTGCTGCTTCGCTGGGGAAACGAAAGTTATTCTTACCTCTTGAAGCTCCGTCGCAGACTCAAAAATCCTCACGTGGTGTCCCGAGAGCGCGCAGGAGATTGCTGCAGCCAGTCCGCTCAGTCCTGCACCGACTATGATGATATCCAATGAGACTGGACTCTTCGGATGGATGTGAGAAGCATCGTTTCCGATTGCCATGGTTGCGACTCGTCTTGGTAAAGGTAAAGGTGCCTCAACTGTGCCCATACAAACCCCCTCAAGTTAAATCATTTCATACATCATCGTGTATTTTAGATGCGTGTCGATTCTCCATTCATTGGTTTGGCCTCACACGACTCCATGGCCCTTGGGGGCTCTGGCTCGGGAATTCCGAGCGACCCCAACTATACCTCGGATAGGGTTCGGAAGCAACTACAGGGCCACAGCTGCCATCCGCCACAGGTTTTCTGTAAGCCGATGGCGCTCTCATTTCGGAGGCAAAGCAAGTTGGGGGGCCTGGGCTTAATAATTCTCGGAAGAAGCATCATGGCAATGAATAGTAGCAAATCAAGCCCCAAAGGGCAAACATAATCATTGAGCATTAGTACATCATGATTGCCAATAAAGAGCAGTAGAGTAGGTGTTCTGGGAAACAGGGAAAACAATGACCCCTCATCAAGGAAAATGACAGAGTCTAATCCCCCGGCGTTGTAAACATTCCACTCGCAGTAGGAGAGCCAAGCTAAGCTGCACACACTACAGTTTTCCGCCTAACACAACAAGTTTGCCCAAGATACAGTATGCTACCCGGATTCTGGAGTCTTGCATAGTTCTTCAAAGACTACAGGCATATCTGGAAAGGCAAAATCGAAAAACTCGAGTCCAGGAAACTCTGTCTGTGAAGTAGGTAGAAATGACGTTAGCTATGTCTGTATTGACATAAAATTGGTCATGTAAATGTCTAGCAACCCACCTCAAGACTTGACCACGGCTCAGGTATGGTTCCCTCCGTCAAGGTTTCCATCGAGCCAACGTTCGACAAGCTTGCCGCTGGCTCGGCAGGCGGGTCGTTCAACTCTCGTAGGAAGTGCTGAATGACCCCAGCAGCAGCTCGCGCAACGCTTGATTCCTCCATCACTTCGAGGATTTCTACTGCGCTTTCTATCAAGTCAATATTACTTGATGCAGTCGTGTCCTTCCTCCGGAACTCGTAGAGGAGCAAAACCGAAGCGGCGATAGTGACGTATGTTGTATTATACCACCTAGATATCAAATTGGATAAGTCTCAAATTCACGAAGAAGTACCGTGATTCAAACAGCATGTCACCTACCATGTGCGGAAATATGCGTTGAGTTTGAAGGTTTCATATATAATCTCGATGGTCTTTTGTGCCGAAGATATACACTTGTTCGCCGCCGAGACGAGAGCTTCTGGGGGAGGCTGGGAGCATCGAATCAAATGAGTGACAAATGGCCGAAACAAGAGCATCCTCACATTATGATACCCTGTGCAACATCAATACAGCACACTCTTAGACGCAGAGAAAGACTCAGAGGCTACTCACTGAGCTCGAGGACAATGCGTTGTTTCCGCCGCCAGTCAGGTTCCTTCAGCAACCCAGATTTCCGATTGAGAAGTTTAGTCGAGCCTGTACGTTGAGGCAAGTTCGCGAGCCAGTCGTCCATTTCTCTTTCTATTTCGCAGGCAGGTTCAATAAGCTCTGCGGCTGGTAATCGAGAGTGATAGATGACAATGGAAACTTTCCGCATGATGCGGCCAAAAACCACCATGGCGGGGATGATTGCAAACTCAGTGTTGTCTATCGGAAGCATAGCCCGGTTGTGGTATTCATCTTGACCCAAGGTGTCTGGTCTCCCAAGCAGAAAGCTCATTTCTCTGAACCCAGCGATCAGTACATGCCGGTGAAGGTGCTCGGGGCCCATGGCAGCAATCGGTGAGCGCACTTACATCTCTAATGAATAGAGCCCCCTGTTTACGCCATCGCACCACGTCAGTAGCGAATATTGCACGTGGGTGTGCGTGCTAGACTTACCACCAAATTTTAGACGAGGTATTGGAATCACATGCCATAGGATTCGGTGTTTCGCGGTTGAACCCTGCAGAGAGGCTGGATCGTATGGCCGATCCCAAGTACATGTAGGCAACTAAGGCTTTGGTTAGTCCAATTCGACGTCTCGGGTATTTTTATCGTTCGAGTTGTAGCACTCACGGTTCGGGTTGAGTTCATTTTGACATATTTTCGCCTGTCACGTTAGCCTTCAAGAAAATACTCAAGGGCCGAAATGCCTACCATTACGTAGAAGCACTGGACCGTCTCGAGACCACTTGTGAACTGGGTCTCGTCGAGGAGCGCCTGGGCCTCGGTGAACAACTTCCTGCTCCACTGGAAGCGGTTGAGTCCATCTAACTCCTCTTCATTCCAGGCCCTCGTCAAGGCCCCCAGCGACAGAATGCTTAGATACAGAGCGATAAACGGCACATCGTTGCACAGATAGCCATGCCATAATCGATCTGCACGCAACAAGAAGTACTCCTTGTCAATTACCGGATGGACGAAGTGTATGCCTTGAAAATACCCTTCGATGAAGGCATGAGCGCGCTTAGAGTAGAAGTTGTTGGCAGCCAGGCTAACAGTCAAGTCGGAAGTGAACTTTTGGCGCAAGACGAACGAAGGGTTGTGAAGTATGGATACAAGCGAGAAGGAGCCTTGGGCCATACGTTTTTGTCGGAGCCTCTGAAGACTATCGAGAAAAGACATGGACGAGGTGCTGCCATGGAATTCGATGCCATTCGTGTGTTGATTGACGTCTGTGATCTCACTCTGATCACTGGGAGAGCTCGAGACTGGAGGTAGCGTGTCGACAACGTTGACCGGGGTGGTGTTGAATCGGGCTGAAGATTCGACCTGAGTTGATGACGAAGCTTGCAGAACGCTAGATGAATGTCAAAGTAGTGAGCCCAAGCCTCAGAAAATGCTGGCCCTTGGCATGGTACATAAGAAGCCCGGCGAATATAGCTACAGGGGTGATTTACCTGCTCTCGGACTCATCTTTCGGTCTTCTGTAGCTCCTTTCATACTTGCACTCCGTTCCGCTCCCTACCAGACCATTGTCAGTTAAAGCAAAAACTGGAAAATCTAGCCAAGGGTAGAGAGGCTCACGCTCGCAATGGGAGCAGGGCTGGGCTTCAGAGCACTTATACTTCTTCAGCCGACATCGTTCACAGGCGATGATAGCACGAGGCATTCGCCGTCGCTTCGTAGTTGGGGCAACGGCACCCTCATTTGGTTGGGCATGTTTCCCTTCGACATTGGAGGCCATGCTTATCGTATGTTAAACAGTGGGAGAGGACGAGGTGTCCGGAAAGCCGGGAGACTCCTTTTCGACTTCTACCATACGGAATAACCCATCCGGTATGCGGGGTAAAAAAGGATGCTGGACTGGCTCCTTGATAGATCAACTGCTAGCGTGTCATGTACATACGCCAGAACCAAGGCTCGACAAGGGTTCAGTATCCGACCGTTGCCCAATGAATGTCTTTGGAAAGCAGAAGAGTATTTGTTAGGCGGAGCTTCGGTTCACTGGTAGGTCAAATAATTTCTTGTTTGAAACTCTTGGAACGGAGAGTCGATTGTAGAGGTCTAATTTATTGTTTTGAAGCCCAGACAAGGTGAGCCGTTATACCTCTTCCCAACCCCCGCCCCCACCCCCGCAATATCTGATATACAGAACAGAATTCTTATCTCTTCTTCTACTTCTCTCAAAAAGACCATGCAGGTCTGGGATCAAGCCAGAACTCCGCCTAGGCTATCCACAGCTTCCTTCAGCACAGTTTTGTCTACAGCAGAAGCCTCATCTGGTAGAACAAAGCTTTCGCAAGGCTTGCCCGCCCGTTGAATGACCTCTTCTATGCCCGCGCCATTGGTGAAAGACCAGAGTCGTACATATTTAGACGCAAACTCCAGTTTAAAAGGTTGCCCTGCGGCAATCATGACAGTCTCGCCATCGTGCAGAGTATCCCATTCGGAGTCCTTCAAGCTGACCTTCAGGACTCCTTCCTGGACGCATAAGCAGTGATCAACGCTGGGAAATGTTATGTAGTCGGCGAAGACGGAGGGCGGATACACATTTGACGACTCAACGCTGGAAATAGCAAACCGCCCTCCGGATTGCGTCGTCGTGATGAAGGGCCGAGACAAGACGCCGCCAGCCATCCATCGAGGTCCAGTATTGGCCCGCAGATAATAGGGCTTCAGTTCTCCAGGGAGCACATTGTCGGTGCCATCCCACTCCGTCACAGCTGGGGGATCATAGTCGTGGACAAAATGAACGTCATAGTCTCTCTGCGCCGCCATCATCTTAGGCACTAAGAGAGCTCTAAGGTCACGGTTGTCGTGTTCTGGCACCAAGACACCATTAAATGGTTCACCTACATAGCGGAAGAAGTCGATCCAGTCACCAGGAGCGACCAGGCCATACGTCTCAGTGTGAGGGCCGAGCAACTCAGGGTTGTGGACAATTGTCTAGGACCAGAATTAGAACGAGAGACGAAGCTAACAGGGAGAGGTCCATACAGGAGGGACATATGCAAAGTCACCTGGGCCCATGATGCGGCACTTATCGCCGTTCCAGAGCTTCAAGAACCCCTTAGTGACAATGAACACATCGTGAGCTTCATTATGGTAGTGGAAACCAGGAGCGTCGGACAGAACAGCGCCGCTCTGGAAGACGGAGATCTTGCCATCAGTCTGCTTGGACGAGGCTAGAATGCGAAATGTACCCTTGCTACCGGGTATCGAGAGGCGTTCACCATCGAGCTGAGAGATTATGTAGCTCGATCGGGAGGGAGGCGGGGTGTCGTGGATAGGAATGGGCATCTTGGGTGAAGATTTGGTCGTGATAGGAGCAATAAAGGGTGAGCTCGGGGTGGATGTAGTCTAATCGTAGGCGATCGCCTAGTAAATGGGTGGTATAAGCAGGACAAGAGCAATCAACGTGTTTTGCAATGATTCTAATATCTATGAGCGAGGCAAGAATCATTCAATCAAAGGGTGCTTCCGTTAATAACCAAGAAAACACACATCATCTTAACGATGGGAACTTACCTAGTTAGTAGCCCAGTACCTTGCTCCTCACCACCCCGCAGTTCGGGAATTCCGAGATGCGGGGTGAGATGCGGGATCCGGGGTCACATAGTAAACGATGATCCCTGGATACGACTCGGGAGGCTTGATCGGGATGTGGGGAGCTGTTTTCGAGACACTTGGAGGCAGCCGTGCTCTGTACATACGTGCTGTCTCGCTCGTACATTCATTCAGAAGTAGAAGCAAGAGAATTAAGAAGGATGGCCAACGCTCGGCACTTTCGAACAACCTACAAAATCGTGGAAGAGAGTGAGATTGACACGGAAGTGTTCCTCCCTCCCTCACCGTCATCAGAGAAATGCCCAATCAGTGAGAACGTCCCTTGAACACGCTTTTTCCAGGTCTAACGCCGCTCCGACATCAGTCATCAACATCCACGGCGGGGCCTTCATGCTGGGAGCGTCAGAAATGGTCAATAAGGACCAGGTTAATGACTGCTTAGAGAGAGGATGGATTGTAGTCGTTCCAAACCATCGACTCTGCCCTCAGGTCAACCTCCTTGAAGGCCCAATGCAGGACTGTCGAGACCTGTTAGCGTGGATATACGACGGCGGGCTTGAGCGCTGTATTAAAGAGCGCTCCCAAGAACATACATGTGACCTTGACCATGTCTTCGCCTTTGGGACATCCTCTGGTGGCCATTTGGCCCTGTGTTTGGTATGTCCAGGCCTTTAAGCCGTGAATCAGTTGTGGTCTGACAGCGATATTTCCACCATCTAGGGTTTTGGGGTTCCTCGCCCTGTCGCGGGCGTTCTCGACTTTTACGGGCCCTGTGATTTCGAGAACCCATTCTGGACTTCAAGTATCCCGCACGTTGCAGCAAAGCTGCCATCAGACCTGAGCCCAGAGTTTCTGAGCCAGGTGTACCAAGACAATCCAGTACCTACTCGAGGTGGAGTATCTCTAGAGGGTCAAGCGAGTCCAGGTGGTCCCGATTTCAATGATCCCCGACAAGCCTTTGCTTTTACTCAGATTGCCAATGGAAAGGTCTTAGATATCATCTTTCCATCCGAGGATTGGGATAAGGTCGATCCGATTCGGAACATTAGCTCCAGCTTTCCACCAACCTTTGTCGTCCATGGCCAAAACGATACCATGGTTCCCATAACTTTGAGTCGGAACTTATTAAAGGAGTTAGTAAGGCATGGGGTCCAGTGCGACATGGCGGAGATTCCCTCTGAAGAACATACTTTTGCAGCTCGAATGCGAGTGGGATCTCCAACATGGAACCTTCAACGAACTGGTTTTGATTTCCTTCAAGCTTTGATAAGTTGAGACTATTATGAGACGACCTTTTGAATAATATCATACGTATATGCAATCTAGGATCTTCGCTGTTGCAGCTTTTAATGACATTGTAAATCCCTGTCATGAACAGAATGGAAGGTTTGATGGAATCTCCCCATCACTCTTCCCTCATATTCAGGAACAAAGGAATAGATATGATACACGGTGCTATCATAAACCTGGAGTGCCGTAACTCTTTGCCGGCATCCTCAAACAAGCTTGATTGTCTCGTTCTTGATATCTTTGAAGAGGTTTGTTCCTCCGCTGTACGCAGGCAACAAGAAGACTCCAACTCGGTAGAATGAACCAAGCTCCTCCGCCGGGTGGATGATGATGCCCCATGCGTTTCTCGCCAGTTCTTCATCCTCACAGCACTCGCAATTTTCGCCGTCCACGTAGCCCATCTCGACATCACTACACAGCGGGATGCTCTCCATGAAGGCGCGGTGCAAGCTCTCGGAGTCATCCTCAGGGTTTGTTTGCAACATCACCCGACCCCAGTTGGTCGTGGCAGCGCAGCAGCTCGTGATTGGCAGTAGTCGTAGGCTCCCCGGTTCTTGAACTGTGCCAGGCCGTGAGGACCAGTCAACTGGCAAATCCCAAGGCCATCGAAGAAGTATCCGCAATCTCCACGACAGCTACGTCCAGGAGCTAGGCCTTTAGTCAATACTGCTGAGGGAAAGGGAACCACCTTGCCAAAGACCTTAATAGACCCTCCTTTCAATCGTCCAAAGCGGTTCTTTTCCCACAGTTCCATATCAAAGTCTTCGAGCGTAAATTCGGGCTTCAAGTGACAAGGAAGGGCCATGACCTTTTTGAAGCGCCTCCTGTCGAGCTCGTTCACGTTTGTCTTCTCTGGCTTTATGTCGTACACTAAGTCTATCAATCTCCCAAATGACTTCTCTTGCGATGCCCAACTCCAGGACGGAGCGACATATGGGCTTTGGTGCCGAATCCGCCGCAATACTTGATCTAAGTCTCCAGGTTCGGGGAAATGGACCTCCCAGGTGAGGTCGTAACATAGACGATCCTTCCAGAGACCCGCAAGATAGACGTCGTTGGTCATGGCAGCGTATTCCTTAGCGAAACCTGAT
Source organism: Xenoacremonium recifei (assembly GCA_012184525.1). Lineage (NCBI taxonomy): Eukaryota > Fungi > Ascomycota > Sordariomycetes > Hypocreales > Nectriaceae > Xenoacremonium > Xenoacremonium recifei. Next base: position 223,586 of record WOFQ01000050.1, read on the forward strand.
AACGCGGGCAGAAAATCTTCTCTATACGTCCATTTCTTTGTCGATAGTATCCATGTAGAGTCCCATCTCGTGTAAAATCTCAGTCTTTCCCAGTATGAAGCGAGGCTGGGAAGCGCCGAGTTTATCAAAGAACGTGTTCCAGGTCCATACTTGAGACTCGAGTCACCCGAAACATAGTCATTTTCTGAAACTTCCTTGCTCTCACAAAAGAAGTGGCACATTGATGCTCCAAAGAATAGGATGCGGAGCGATAAGATCCTTTCCTGCAGTGTCCAGCCCCTAGTATCCCATGTCGACTGGTCTATATCCAGGTGCGCGCAAACCATCGACTGAGTCGTATAGCTTATATCGCGACCCATGTCTGTGCATTCGAATAAAGAGTAAGTTCCCCGAATGTCTTGTCGCAGAGAAGATTGAAACTCGATATCCACTCCCGAGGCTCGAGGTCCCAAGAAGCCTTCCAAGCAAGATGTTGAGGACGATGGGCATATCGTGAGAAAGGAGCAGTAATAGACTTGGCCCATCATTTCACTCTCTTTATCCCAGTCTTCAATGTCTCCTTGGAGGATGCAGAGGGCATCGACCCAGATATATCGAATATTGAGTGCCCTGCACACGAGAATCGTATCTCTCACCACGGGGCTCATGCCACTCAGCGGTATACCTTTAATATGTAAAGAAAGGTTGTCTTTGGTGGTCTTGATTTGTTGTTTGGCGTCCTCTTTTGGGCCCCAGCAGTAACTCAACGTAGCGTACTTGATTCCCTGGCCCTTGTCATTATTCTGGTTCTTGGGTAAGTCGGCCGTGATAATTAGTCGAGCATCGTCACCGTGCTGGGTCCCGACATCGATCAATCTGGTCGGCAGGTATTGTGAATCGGATGTGATGTGGTTGCATTGCTCCTCGCATAGACGGATTTGGTCCTTAATCCATCCGACATTGCTAGGGTCTAACGGCTCGAGGCAACGTCTCTTATCCATCCGTAGCCACTTTATCAACCCCTCTTGGAACGGTGTAAGTTCACTGACTACATATACGGGTCTCTGATACGTACCGCTCTTGGTTTCAACGCTGAAGTGGATGCTACGCAGTAGTTTGTCGCTATTGTAAATCCCACACCTCCAAAAGACAAGCCCATCGTCTCTAATTGCTTTGACGTCCCGGTCAAACCCCCAGATGTAATGCCCCGAGATAGTCACGGGGCCTTCAAACGGGACTTGTTTCTGAAGAATGATATTTCGAAGGAACTGACATAGATGACAACCGGCATCAGCAGTTTCAGCCATGGCGGGCAGATCGGGCAATGCATCTTGCCATATTCTTCCCGAGCCTGCAGTAGCGAAACGCTTATCCTCGCCTATGTGCCTAAGAGTAGGCGTATGGTCAGATTCCACCATGGTTCCCGGAAAGAACTCGTCGGCCGAGTCATCAAGCGACAGAGAAGTCAAGCATTTATCGCAAAGATCTGCAGCTCCGACCTTGGACTTCTTGATAAACGTAGCTGAAGACATAGTAGACTGTGTTCCTCTAGAAATTTTGCGATGAAGTTGTCGGAAGGTGAAGCAATCTCGCGCAACAATGAATCTTCTTTGCCGTTTTATTTATTGCCTGCGGAAGGTGCAGAAAGTCAGGCTGTCAGGCTGATTCTTAGCTCCGGGGCTGTGCTAGGTACAAGCCACACGCAACAGGCTCCAGGATCAGACATATCTAAAAGAACAACAAAAGTCTGCAGCGCACGGGATTTAAGTAGTAGTTATGAAACGAAAATATAGGAATAGTCTCCTATCAAACGCAAGCCCTGCCATGTCGTAACACGACGAGAGAAGTGACCTGACGAATGGCTCTCAACCACAGGCCCATTCTGACATCTCATCAGTCAGCTTCCCAGTGGAATGAAGGGCATTTTCCTGGTAACTACGTTCACCAAAGCACGGTGCATCACAAAGAGCAGCTCTCGGCTTAGATCGCCATCTTTAATGCGAAGTAGCAGCAAAGCTCCCTGTGGATGCGCCCGGAGACGGGACGGGACGGGAGAGACGGGGAAGTACGTACCGTTTCTTCCGGCACCGGGTCATCGAAAGTCCGATAATAAGCTAGTCTAAGCCAATTCTGGACAAGCTCACGGCTGGGATCGCGGCCGATGCTCTCCAGGAGTTTTTGGCGATGAACTCCAGGCTCGTGGCAGCTTCCCTTTCCCTCCACCATTCATGTGATTGAGCCTCCCTCCGAGTCGGCAATCACAGAGGCCACATCGTCAACATGGTCGGCAAAGTCAGCGAGAGGGTGCTCCTCCGGGAAGGCAAGTAATGAAAACACCATGCGACAGCTGATGAATCCCTCGCGATGGAACCAGGCTGACAGACGATGGTGCAGGCCTCGAGAGGACAGACAATGGCATGAAGTTGACGACCTGGCCCGAAGTCGCCGCCATCAACCAAAAGAATTACTACACGTTTGTCGCGGCCCCTAACACAGAGTCCGGCTCTGGCTGACGATGGCTAGCGATTACATGAAGCGCGATGACCAGGTGCTCGCCCTGCGACTCCAGAACGACGCGACCAGAGATCGGCTCGTCCAGAACGCGAGAGACCGAGACCGCATCCTTTCCAAGACTGCCAATGGCGAGCTGCCCCTTCCCGTTCAAGATCTGGGCGAGGAGGATGGTGCTGCGACGCCCTCGGGAGGCATCGATCCCTCGAGGATCATCGTGATCCATCCCGGCAGCCAGAACCTCCGCATCGGCTTTGCTAGCGACGCCCTCCCCAAGACGATCCCGATGACGCTCGCGACCAAGTTCCCCCAGACCGAGACCGAGATGTACGAAGCCCTCCCACGCCGACAATTCGAGGCCAAGGCCATCGATCAGCAGTACGGCGAGGAGTGGGCCAAGAAATACCAGAAGTTGAGCAACGACCTCAAGATTGAGATGCGTGCCAACAAGCGCAAGGTACTGCCAAACTCCAAGGAGTTGGTCCAGACCTTCAACAGACGGACCGAGGCCGAGATCATCCAGAAGCATAACGATCCGCTGGAGATCGAATGGACCGATGTCGAGACTCTCGAGGACCCAGACTCGTTGGCTTCATGCTTTATTGGAAATCAGGCCCAACGAGTGCCAGATGACTCCAACCCCAAGTTCAAGCTATGGTGGCCAATCCAGAACGGCTGGTGGAACGAAGACGGATATACTAGCCAGGAGCACCTTTATGACGACTTCGAGACGCTCCTGGACAAGGCCCTGCGCCAAGAACTGGGCTTGACTACTAACAGTGAATGGCAGCAGTACACCTGTGTCTTCGTGATCCCGGATCTCTACGACAAGAAATACGTCGAGCAGATACTCAGATCCTGCATGACTTGGTTCGAGTTCAGCCGGGTCTCCTTCATCCAGGAGAGCATGGCTGCAACCTTTGGCGCCGGCTACACCCAAGCATGTGTCGTTGACATGGGTGCGCAAAAGACATCGATCACCTGTGTTGAGGACGGTCTCTGTATTGAAGATTCGCGAATCAACCTCAAGTATGGTGGTTACGATATTACCGAGTCGTTCATGAAGATGATGCTTTACGACAACTTCCCCTACCAGGACATCAATCTGCGACGGCGATACGACTTTCTCTTGGCTGAGGAACTAAAGATCAGGCACTGCACCATGTCTCAAGCGGATATCTCAGTCCAGCTCTACAACTTCCACGTCCGCGCCCCCAACCAACCGACTCGCAAATACCAGTTCAAGACATACGACGAGGTCATTCTCGCCCCCATGGGCGTCTTTGAGCCAGCCATCTTCGACAACAGCACAAAGCTGCGCGGTCGGAGAAAGCTGGTCGAACCCTCCTACAACGCGTATGATGTAGACATTCCCGATGACCCCTCATCGGCTGCTCAGGTGTCTATTCTGGCGCTTACGAAGCCCTCGCTCAACTCTACTGTCAATGGGTTCTCGCAATCGCAGCTCGAAGTATCTACCCCTAGCAAGGAGAGATCGCAGCCCTTCAACTTCCTGAGCAAGGGCGATGCCACGCCTATGGGATCTCACGCCGGCTCCCCTGCCCCTGAGGGAGCAAGCACCCCCGTTCCCCCAGCATTTGTCTTCAGCGGTAAGGACAAGGAAGTCAATGGAGGCAGCCCTGCGCCAAACGGTACTCGTGCTGCAGGAACCCCTGTGCCTGGCACTCAGTCTCAACCACCTCCCGGCATGTTTGTCGACGGATCAGCTCGATCTGCCAGAGCTCTCGCCGCCGAGCGCGACTCCGTCCTGCCCATCGCGCCTCTTGACGCAGCCATCCTCACCAGCATCACTAGCGCAGCTAAGGGCGACGACAAGAAGATGCGAGACCTGCTCGGCAGTATCATGGTGGTCGGCGGCGGCGCCAAGATCCCCCAGTTCACCGTCGTCCTCGAGGAAAAGCTCAAGGCGCGACGACCAGATCTGAACGACCGGATCCTCGTCAGCCGCAGCGCTCGCGACATGGACGAGCAGGTCGTGGTGTGGAAGGGAGCCAGTGTGTTTGCCAAGCTGTCCACTAATGACTCCTGGATCACGCCATTTGAGTATGAGAGGCTGGGCGCGAGGGCGCTGCATCACAAGGTGCTTTGGGCGTGGTAAGGGCGGTGCTTAAAACGGGAAATGGAACTGGGTATATGGCGTTTGGGGATTCATTGCAGCTGGAGTCGGGATAGTATTGTGAGGGCGTCAGCGGAGGGATGGCAGATGGGAGGACGAGGATGATGGCATAGCGAGTCTACCCAAATTATCTAGAGAACTACTGGATAGCCAGTATGTTGTACAAAATATGCATTCAAGCAGCGTCTGCATTCACAGGATCTGACATAAAGATGTGCGAGTCAGGTGATCTGGCGACAGAGGATTTCGAAGCTGGGATTCGAAAATCGAGATATAGAGTCAGTAAGCGTCCTGTCGAGACTACAAGTCGGTGATCTCGCCGGGCAGCGCTGATCAAGCGCTGATCAACCCTACGACCGGGCCGTTTCCCGGGCCGCTGCCCGAAGAGTAGAGAGTATGAAGGCCAGGAGGCAATCATTATCAGTAGGGCCACTCCGTATAATAAATATAGGCTGCCATCTTGCTAAGACAGAAGCAACTGAAACTTTACAATGATTCGTCTCATTCTCTAGTCTTCATTGATTCATGTCCTACCTAACTATGATATCGTTGAACAAAACGTAGACTGCTCTCTCCGAAGGCTCTGCCAGACTACTAGAGCGTCGATTCTAGACCCAGCCTGAAACTGTCGCGCCATTGTTTACGATGCGCGGCTCCATCGTGGTTATATTACTTTACCCCTGAATATATCAGCCGCCCCAATTAGCACCTAGGCCCATGATGTCATCCAGCACCCGGTACGCGGATGGGAACGGACGTTTCTCATGTATACTCAATCTTGTGTATGGTGAATTTGCGAGGGAGAAGACATCATGATGGAGATGACAAGTACGCGCGCGGTAATACTGTAGATTATGGCCAGACACGCAGAAGAGCATTTGTTTAGGCTTCACGTTTCAATAACGCTCGTCAACTTATTTCGGGTCAAAGAATAGCGAAGTGCCGCTTATGTTTCTTCACACAACCGCCGGATTGCACAGACACTAGGAGAATTTCCACTGAAATCGTCTGATATTAATTTTCTCAAGCTCTCTCACCCGAAGCCGGCCACAAAATAGGTCCAGAAGAGCCCTACAAGTCCCCCACCGCCATCTCCTGAAATCAAATTGCTTATCTCAACTTCCACCCCAACAGATCGAGATATCAGTCAGCAAACAGAGCGATGGCGAATATCAAACCACCATGGACTGAAAGATCTTATTGAAGTTCATGTCGAACTTTCTTCACACTCGTTTGAAAAGTTGTTGTTTCTAATTCGTTCGCTCTTTCATCGTTCATACGCTCCTTGCAATGAAGTTATTCGCTGTCTTGCTCTACTTCTTTATAGGCTGGGCCTGGGCTCGTCATTTTCATCCTTTTGACGGGTTTCATCATCATCGTCCCTTTTCGGGGAAGCCTTGGTTCCCTTCCATTGTGCCGACATCAACGGTAGATTCCTCCGACGCAGCAAGCTCGGTCATCGCCGAATCTGTCTCGGCCGTTTCTACCCCGACTCCAACGCCAGTTGAGATAAGCAGCTCTGCCAGTACAAGCATCATTTCTTCTACTACCGACCCTCTTGTCTCAACCAATACACCTATCTCGAGCAGTGCACCAGTCTCGAGTCTTGCTCCTGTGTCAAGAAACACTACGATTCCAAGTAGCACTCCAGTTCCAAGCAACACTACAGCTCCGAGCGGCACTGCTACCCTCAGTAGCACTTCTCTACCTAGCAACACAACCGTTCCTACCAACACGACTGGCTCTCTCTACGCGCCAGCTGCCTTCAAGCATCCCGGACTGCTTCAAACAGAAGCTGATTTCCAACGCATCAGAACCCACCTCGCAGCCGGTGACCAGCCATGGACTCTTGCTTGGGAGAAGTTCCTCAACAGCAGCTACTCTTCTCCAACATATGAGCCAGACCCAGCCCCAACAATCTACCGCGGCTCCGACGGTGTCCACGCTGAGAACTACGGCCAACTGTACCGAGACGTTGGGGCAGCGTATGCGTTGGCGGTGAGATACTCGATCAGCCAGAATAGAACCATCGGCGATGCTGCTATTCGGATCATGGATGCTTGGTCGTCGATGCTAGTGGCCTTGGGAGGTGATACAGACGTGTACCTTGCGGCCGGCATCTATGGGTATGAATTTGCCCAGGCTGGTGAGATAATGCGTGACTACGAGGGGTGGCCGGCAGAGAATTTCACACGTTTCCAAAACATGATGGTGGACGTGTTCTACTCTCAGGTCGATAAATGGTTTGACCAGCACGAGAATTGGGGTGAATGGGCCACATCCGTGTACGCCAACTGGGATCTCTGTCTGGAGGCGTCTGCCATGTCGATTGGTGTTCTTGCGGATAACCAGACGATGTACAACCGAGGCATTGGCTGGTTCTACAATGGCACGGGTAACGGACAAATCAATGAGGTTGTGCCATATACTCATTTCTATGACAACCAACTTATCGGGCAAACACAAGAATCTGGCCGCGATCAGGGCCACAACAACTTGGATATTGCGTTGTTAGGCGTGCTTGGTCAGATAGCCAAGAACCAAGGAAACGACTTGTTTGGGTACAACGGAAGCATCATTCTTGCTGCGTAAGTCAACCTCTAGCCTTCGTTCTGCCCTGTTATCATTTATAAATCTTTCGCACAATTTAACACTTCCGTACAGCGCGGAGTACACCGCACGATACAACCTATTCTACGACGTACCCTACACGTATTATATCCACTGGCCGATGGTCCTGCCAACGATCAGCAATTCTTCCCGTGGAAACATCCGACCTATTTGGGAATTGCTCTATAATCACTATGGCGTCGTCGAAGACATGAATGTGACATGGACAAAGCAGTACCGTGACATGGTTGTCGCAGATAACGGCGGTGCGGAGGGGGGTTCTGGTGATTACGGCCCCAACAGCGGCGGTTATGATCAGCTGGGCTGGGGAACCCTGCTGTATACTCTGGAATCATCGTGAGCTTGCAAAACCTTTGTTGTCTCGTCTAAAAGCAACACTAGAGGTGCCCCTGGATATATATAGTATGCCTTTCACTGCGGCAGTGCCGTCTGAAGTTTGTCACTTCTTTCTTCCACACATTTTTCACTTCGGTCAAATAGCAAAGCTTGACGAAATTATAGCCAATATGAAACGTTTAGCAAATGCCCATTTTTAAATAATAGTATGTTAAGTATAGCTATAGACCCCCTTCACTAACACCGAGCTGCGATGTCGGATCTCTGTCGGCTTACCTAATTCCGAGACGCGCTCCACGTGCCGCACCACCACTAACTATTTCCATGACCTTTCGATCTATAAACAACAAGAGCTCGCCTCGAGATTCCATTCCACACCGCGCGATGTGATTTCGCCCCCCCGGCGTTCTCTCTTCTCTCCCCCAGAGACGTCTCCGCTATCACTATGTCGTCCATCTACCGCCGCCTGCCCTTCTCGCCGTCCACGACGCCCCTCCAAGCCGCAACCTATCTCTGCGGCATCTCGCTGTTCAGCATCTCGTTCCTCGTCTTCCTCAACAGCTCGGTTTCTTTCGTCATCACCGACCTGATTGGTCAGAAGAAGAAGATTGGCGATGTCATTGGAACACTGGGCTTTGCGGACGAGCTCGTCGTGCTTGTTGCGTGTCCGTTCTGGGGCCTTGTGTCGGATCGGCTGGGCGTGAGATGGGTTGCTGTAATTGGATATACAATTATCGGGCTGTCGCTGGTGCTGTTCGTGCAGGCCAGGACGGTGTATCCGCAGCTTCTACTGGCGAGGCTGTTCTTTGCCGTGGGCGCTGCTGCGGCGTGAGTGACCTGGTCTCCGAGGTCCGGTCCGCATGAAGACATCTCTAACATGACTTACAGAGCTACCATGGTCACGGCCATTCTGCCTTCGCTCACCGACGACAACACCGAAGCCGAAGACGCAGCCCAGGCACGATTTAAGGCTTTCCAGAATGCGCGCCATAGTGCCGCCTTCTCCGTCAACTCGGAGCTCACCATCACACCCGAGCGATATACCCGAACCGTGTCCCGTGAGCGGGAGAATCAGGATGCCAAGACCCAGGCTGGTCGCCCATCTGCACTGGCCGGATATGTCGGATTGTTCACAGGATGCGGCGCGCTGGTTGCGCTGGTTCTGTTTCTACCGCTGCCCGCGCAATTCGGCGAGATCAAGGGGGTGACCCCTGGCCAAGCTGTGTCGTATAGCTTCTATGTTGTAGCTGTGGTGTCTTTCGTGGTTGCTGTCTTTGTGTCCTTTGGGCTGCGCAACCTGAAGGGTGAGGAGGGTAAGGGATGGAAGGCTCTGCTCGGACAGAAGTCCCGAGACGGTCCGCGAGGTGTTGACGAAGACGGTTCCCCGCGACAGGTATAGCTCGATCTCTCCAATCACTTACACGCCTCACACTAACACCCAACCAGAAGATAGTGCCGTACCTCAACCTCCTCAAAGACTCCGTCCTGCTCGGCTTCCACGACAAGCGCATCGCCCTCGGCTACCTAGGCGGCTTCGTCGCGCGCGCGTCCACTGTCGGCATCTCGCTCTTCGTGCCGCTTTACTGCAATACCTTCTTCATCAGCCGCGGCTACTGCACCGGCTCGCCCAACGATCCCTCGCCCGAGCTCAAGGAGGAATGTCGCGCCGCCTATGTGCTGTCCTCTATCCTTACTGGGGTCGCTCAGCTTGTCGCTTTGCTTTGCGCGCCGCTGTTTGGCTACTTATCTAGCCGTACTGGCCGCATCAACGTACCCATTCTGGTGTCTACAACACTAGGCATCGTTGGCTACGTCGTGTTTCCACAGCTCGCGAGCCCGGAGATCAAGAATGTGGACGACCGTGGCGGTAGTCCTGTCATCTTTCTCGTCGTGTCGCTCATAGGCATTAGCCAGATTGGTGCCATTGTCTGCAGTCTTGGATCTCTGGGCCGTGGCATCGTCGCCGTCGAGATGCCCCGTGCTACCTCTCTGCCTCAGCCGGAGCTACTGGCACCTGATGAGGATGAGTCCGCGGAAGAAGAGGACGCGCCTCTCATGCGCATCACCGCCGACGAGGAGGCTGCATCGCGGATCCGTCTCAAGGGCTCTGTTGCAGGAGTTTACTCTCTGTGCGGTGGCATTGCCATCCTCATCTTGACCAAGTTGGGCGGATATTTGTTCGATTCCGTCTCCAATGGTGCGCCGTTCTACATGATGGCCGTGTTTAATGTGGTGTTGCTGGTAGCGAGCTTGTTGATGGATGCCTCGACAACATTTAGCAGGAGGTGATATATGTTCGTTATTTAAGCGTGGTATAGAATCTAGTCATGAAGATAGTCACGAAGATATGATGCATAAGTTTTTTATATAAACACCTACCTATAATAGTAAGAGTGTCTGTCTGTTCACCTATTCAGTATAGGGGTCTAAATTTTCAGGGGCAAAAACATGTTTATTCTTTTTAATCCTTTCCAATCGAAAGCGCACTTGCACTTTCGCCTCATAGACTCCTCGTTTAAAATGCATTGCGCCTTTTAAACTCCCAATTCAGTCGTCCCTGTGCCAGTCAAAGTCGTCCTCCTTAAACCTCGGGAGTTCTTCCATCTTATCCAAGAGCCATTCGTCTCGACCTCGGCAGAACTCGCCAATATAATCCCCTTTGAGTAGCATCTCCACACTATCTGGCATGATGATGAGACCAGAGTCCGGAATTTGGGTATTCCGTTCTCCTTGCTCAACCAGCTGTACGTGGCAGACTTGCTCCAGGCGACGGTCCTCCACCATCTCGGCAGGATCTGGCATTTCGGCCAACTATTCCGCAATGTCAACCCACCGGGGGAGATCGCCAGCGTCTATGATTTCGATCTCAAACGGCGTTGCTCCTTCGGAGCAGTCGTGCCAGTCCTCTGGACTGACACATCGGGAATCCCGATCAGGGCTCGGACAAGGGATGCCCTGGCCAAGCTGGCCTGCTTCTTCATGAAGTTGGTTTAGGCGACTTAGTAACTCGCCAACGTCTGTGCAGTGATGCTGCTGCTCGGAGCGGCTGATAAAGTCATGTATGTCCTTGTCCAAGGACTTCAGCTTATCTCTGGTCAGCCGTATATTCTCATAGAGTTCACATTGCCGGTCCTCGGCTGTTTCTCGTCCTCTCTGGGTCTCGTTAAGCTCATAGATAGAGATATCCAATCTGCGCTCTAGGATCCCAACCATCTTAAAGGCTTGGCGCGCTTTTGCATTGAGGTCGTCCAACTTGGCCTTAGCCTCGGCCAATTCTTCCTCCAGGCCCTCGCGCCAGCCAAGCTTCTTCTTCCACTTCTCCTCCTCCTCAGCCTCCCTCTTGGCCGCCTCTTCTTGGGCAACTCGTTTCTCCGCAGCTCGCTGCAGAGTCTCTTGCTCCTGTCGGGCTCGTTTCTTCTCTGACTTCCAGACCTTGCCGATCACACGGCCGAAAAAACCTGCCATGTTGGTTGGGAAGAGATCAAGTTGCGTGCGTTGGTTGTAGGAGTTGTCTTTGTTGATGAGTCTTCTGACTCAAGAGGTAGGCAAGAAAGGATGAGTTGCCGGAGGTGAAGTTGATATGTGTCGGTGTATGATCACAGATTTTGCGTATATATGTGTGTGGGTTGTTATTGTGTGTAGGGAAAAGAAGAGATATGAAAATATAAAGATCTGCCAGATCTTTTATACTAAGAGATTTTGTAGTCTTTCCTTGAACAGTCCAAATGGTGTAATTGATGACAAGCGGGTGTGTCAAAGAACACAAGCTGGGACGGAGCGTGCCGTCCGTCACCCACTCCTTTGTTTGACGGGATGCAGCTGCCACCATGAAAGGGCTAGCAATCATTACACAAATGGGATATACCATAAACTATGGGCTTGTCCTATCTCTGGATTTGGGACAGTGCGGTGGCGCCCTGATGTATCGTTAGATCAGAAGTATGTGAAGGGTTGTTCAAGACGCTATTGCTTTGTTCTGACTTGGGCTCCTAGGAACATGACGCCGTGCCCTTTCATACGCCTTCGGGGTAGTTCATTAGCCAAATGTGGTCAAAGAGCCCATTAGTAGGTATTCCTGAGAACATGTAGCTCAGCACCACAACGCACCCTACTCTAGTCTCGCAGTCGTATAGGTTGAACGGACCGCTAGCAAGGGCTCCTTCATGGCTTAAAGATCATAGGTACTGAGATGACGATGCACAACAAGTAGTCTGGCGACATGTCACTCCAACATAATTTATTTTCTTCTATACTCGAGCTTAGAACGGCTCCAGCAATCCAGCAGCTTGCTCCTCCGGTGTGTTAAAGACATTGACCTTCCACGCCGGGTCAAACGTAAACGGCAGGCCACCAAATCGAACAGGTGTGTTCCCAAGAGCAGTCAAAGTGTAGTAATCATCATCTTCGAGATCGAATGCTTCAAAGTTTGCTGCAATTCGAGCGGGCTTGACCGACTTGGGCAGAACAGAGAATCCGCGCTATAAGTGGTCAGAATCTCCTTATCCACTGCCGCAGTTTAATGGAGTTTCTTACCTTAACACCCCAAGACACGAGGACTTGGCCAGGCTGCTTGCCAGTCTTCTTGGCGATCTTCGCAACCTCGGGACTGCCGAGAACCTGGTTGCCGCCTCGGGAGGCGTCTCCTCCGAAGGGCATATAGGCCGTGATGTGGATGTTCTTGTAGTTGCAGTACTCGAGGAGCGTCGCCTGGTTCAAAAGAGGATGCGCCTCGACTAGTCACTGTCAATTTCGAGTCTAGTTGACATCAAATAAGTGATGCATACCTTGGTTGACAGCAGGAATTACGCCCGTAGCGTCGATGAGCAATTGTAAATGCTTGATGCTGAAGTTGCTTACGCCAATGCTGTATCACTTTTGTTAGTTTATTTTCAGCAGACTAGGAACTCCCTTCTCTTACCTCTTGGCTTTGCCCTCTTTTTGGAGCTCAATGAAAGCCTTCCAGGTGTCAACAAGGCTAGTCTCATTATCCAACAGCATGTCTGTTCCTTCAGCAGGCTCCAGCGCAACACCAGTGGGCGACGCAGAATCGGCCTTGGACGCAAAGTTGACGGGCCAATGAATCTAGTCATGTCAGAATTGTTTCACTTTTGCGCATGAGCGACGGTGTGCATACGAGGTAGAGGTCGACATAGTCCGTGCCCAGGTCCTTCAATGTCTGATCAAGAGCCTTCTTAACGTTATCGGGGCGATGGTGCGAGTTCCAGGCCTTGCTGGTGATCCAGATGTCCTCGCGCTTAAATCCGGGCTCTTTGGAGAGGATCTTCAATGCCTCACCAACTTCCTCCTCGTTCTTTAACCATGTCAGTCCTTTAAGGTGTCCGAAAAAGCAATCTCAAGTTCGGCGACTTACCTTGTAGAATTGAGCACAGTCAAAGTGACGCATACCGACCTTCCAGCTACGAACCTCTCTTAGCATCTGCATCGTGTAGTGAAGACACTCTCATAACTCACCCTGCAACAACAGCTTGAGTCACTTCATTAGGGGCCGACAAGTAAGTTCCAAGTCCTATGTGTGGGATTTGACGGCCGTCGTTTAGAGTCGCCTTTCGCTGGTTCGTCGGGATAGCCATTGGAGTCAGTCTTTGCAGTGTAGTTTCAGGGTAAAGTGTTTTGAACTTGGATGCAAGAAGGCGCATTGTAATCTTCATTTTATTTATTACGTGTACTACGGCATTTTCTCTCCCTCTTCATGTGCTCTGACGTAGAGTCGTCTCTGGCGGCCTCCCCTCCATGAGTTCGGGGGAGATCTGATATCTGGCGGGTAGGCGGGTAGGCGGGAAATGGAGTCTTGAAGTACGGCTGTTGTGGATACACACTTTTGTCCAGCTGTTTGAGAGCGCTGAAACACTACCGGTGGCCGGTGTAATCCTCTCTTAGACATTGTTACTTAGGACAAAAAAAAGGGAAGAAAAGGAAAGGCTGTAAGTAGTCATCATAGATTAAAAATACGCAGGGACCATGAATATCGCCAAAAGTCTACAATTCTATCAAATTTGTAAACCCCCGTATTCTGCCCGCCCCGACTCCGGAATCCGCAAGCCGCTGCATCTATCACGGCATCCGGTGCTCCGTTCCGCCTACCGCCGGGCTATTCTGTAACAGGCATAACATAGTCCGCCTGGTGGTCCTGCAGATGCCGCTGTTTGAGACCATTTCGTAGATGGTCTGATCCAGAGTGTATCTGGGGAAGTGTCATCTCAGCTTATATGGCTGCCATGAGGTGGGCTCATCAGCCCCCATGCCCTGGATGAGCTCTTCCGTCATATACAAGCTTCTCAGTCCTGCATCAATTGCCGATCTTGCTCAAGATTTAAGAGGCCCAATTGCAACAAAGCAAAATGTCCAACTCGAAGCATTTCTGCAATGACCCCGGGCAACTGGTCACAGCATCGCTCCGGTCAATAACCATCCTCAACCCAACCACCTGTCTAGACCCCGAAAACAAAGTCATATATCTCGCACAACTCGACTCTGAATCACAGCAAAAGAAAGATGTATCAATCATCTCAGGCGGCGGGAGCGGTCACGAGCCCTCATTTGGTGCTTTTGTCGGACCAGGCCTGCTCACTGCCTCGGTAGCGGGCTCAATCTTTGCGTCGCCAAATTCACGACAGATTCTCTCCGTCATCCACCGCGCGGCCAAGTCGAAGAACGCGGAAGTGCTTGTCACGGTCATGAACTACACCGGCGATGTGTTGAACTTTGGTGTGGCCGTGGAGGCGTTCAAGGCCCAGAGACCAGATGTTAAAGTCGAAATGCTAGTAGTTGGCGATGACGTTGCCGTGCCGCGCAGTAGATTCGGCAAGGTTGGTCGCAGGGGAATGGCCGGGACAGTACTGGTGCACAAGATCACTGGTGCTCTCTCCAGTCTCGGATACGGGCTCAGGACCGTCGCCAATATCGGCCGGCTAGTTGCTGACAATTTGGTGACAATTGGCATTGCCCTTGACAGAGTCCATGTTCCGGGTAGGATAGAGGATGAGGCGTCACTTGGACCTGACGAGGTCGAGATTGGCATGGGGATTCACAACGAGCCTGGCTGCGCCCGAGTTCAGGGGCCAGAGGCTCAACTACCAGCGTTGGTGAAGGAATCCCTTCGCCAACTGCTCAGCCAAGATGACGAAGAAAGGGCTTTCGTCAAAACCTGGAATGGGGCCTCCGTACTTCTGGTTAATAATCTTGGAGGCCTGAGTGCCCTTGAGTTAGGCGCTGCGGTGACAGAGACGGTTGAACAGCTGGAAGCCAACTACAGAATCGTGCCCGAGCGAGTCTACTCCGGGACCTTTATGACAAGCCTGGACTGTCGTGGATTTTCGCTCACCTTGTTGAACAATGTTCCTCTGGGCATCCCTCATGATGTCTTCTCGCTCCTCGACCAGCCGAGCCAGGCTACCGGTTGGATCCCGACTATGGCAAAGGGATGGCGAAGTCGAGTTGCGTCTGCAACTAAGGAATCGGTCCTCGAAGAGGCCGATAGTGGCGCGGCAGTTCAACGACCAGTCACGAATCTGGTTGGCGATATGAACCGCATTTCAGCTGTATTGAGACAAGGTCTCAAGTCTGTCATTGCCTCTGAGCCGGAGGTAACCAAGTTTGATAGCATCGTTGGCGATGGTGACTGTGGCACAACATTGAAGAGAGGAGCAGAAGGTAAGCAAACCCGTATTGATCATATCTAGTGAGTTTCTAACAGTTCCTAGGCATATTGGCTGTACTTTCAGGGGAGTCCAACAACATCATCGAACTGCTCTCTTCCATCTCAATATCAATCGAGCAAAACATGGACGGCACTTCCGGAGCAATCTACAGCATCTACATCAACGCGCTGCGACAGAACATCCAAGCCAAGGCTGAGGAGACAGTACCAGTAGACGCCCAATTCTGGTCACAATCTCTCACTGCCGCCCTTGCTGTACTATCAAACTACACGCCAGCCAGACCAGGTGACAGGACTCTCATCGATGCACTGGTACCATTCGTCGAGACTCTTGGTAAGACGCTCGATGTGTCGCAAGCAGCCAGAGCGGCTATCGTAGGGGCCGAGAGCACAAGGCATATGAGAGCGAGACTGGGCCGCACCGTCTACGTAGGGAATGAAAGTGACTGGGTGGGAGTGATCCCAGATCCAGGGGCCTGGGGCTTGAGCAAGTTTTTCGCTGGTATTGCCGGTGCCTTTACGTAGCTGAACATGATGAAACCGGACTCTGTATTGGTTGATTACCATGAATGATGCAAAGAGAACAGGCGAGAAAGGGGGGAATTGCACTAGCCAAACAAGTTTCAGGGGGGGGTAACAACCTGAGGACAGTCAGCCTCAGAGTAACATCTCAAACGCATAAATACGGTGACGGTAATCCGAGTGGAAGAATGCATATTCCTAGGTAATCTTTCCTAGTACACAATCAGAGCCAACGTGAGCGGTCTTGAGATAATGAATGAGACACCCGTGAACTTCAATAGGGGAAAGCAATAGGAACAAGTACGGGCTAACAAAGGGCTTCAGTCAGGACCTCAATCAAGACCTCTCCAAAGAAAGTCTGAAAACCTTTACATAGCACGGTCTCCTGTCGTCCGCTTTATATGCACTCACATAATACAAGAGTAACCAAACAAGCACTTAACATCACTCCATCACATCCACACCTAACTCAAGGCAGGGACAGAACAACATCAGCAGAGCAGGGACAACAATATTTCAAGACATCCCTCCAGGAGGGTGAGATTTCTTTTTGTACGGAAAAAAAACCTTGGAATACCTAGGGTGCTGAAACCTGGGCAAACTGAGCTACTGCGCCGTTCAACGGAGAGATGCGAATCACCGCGCGCCGCTCAGCTTAACAATCGACCGAGAACCAATTGGTCAACTTTTTCAACTTCCAACAAACAACGGATATAGTCCCTCCACATGCGAACCAGTGCGAACCGAACGGGAACAACCAGTCGTCGACCGGGGGGGGAACAGGACAATGGTGCTGACTGAGCCGAAGTGCATGTCTTCAGCAAACATGCTCGGATGTCAGTATGAGGCGATAGGGCGCGCTTATTTGCCGCCGAGGCTGGGGAAAGCCGACTCGTCGCGGGTGTTGATGGGAGCGGCGTTCTCGCGACGTCCACCTCGAGGGGCGCCTCGGCCACGCTCACCACCTCGTCCACCGCGACCGCCACGGCCGCCACGGCCACCACCCCGGGTGCGCTCGGGCTCGACAAATCGAGGGTCGAAGTCAATGGTCTGCTTCGTCTTGCGCTCACGCTCGCGCTGGCGCTTGCCGCTGGAGGCCGAGATAAAGTCCTCCTCCTCCTTCTCGAGGGGCTTGGCGGCAGCCCACTTCTTGTCGAGCTTGCTGCCCTCGTTGGCCTCGCGGATGTGGAGGTCGCCCTCAAGAGCGAGCTTCTTCTCGGCCTGCTGGGCGAGGTAGTCGGAGTAGGAGACGTGCTTCTCCTCGGGCTCGGCGGGCTCCTCGGGAGCGGCGTCCTCGGCCTGAGCATCCTTCTGCTCGGTCTGGGCAATGGCGTCGCCGGCCTGCTCGTCCTTAAGCTCAGCAGAGCCTTCGGCGGCGCCCCAAGACTGGGCAGCCTGCTTGTCAGAACCGCTGGAGGAGTCGGGTCAGCTTCGAACAGTATATGGATCGTGGAAGACATACCCGTGGGGAGCCGACTTGTTATGTCGGTCATCCCGGTCGCGGGGGAAGCGGCCACCGCGGCCTGTTCGATGTCAGTCACCACCATTCATAGACGGCAGAGCAATTGTCACTCACCACCACGGGAACGGGCGCCGTAGCCACCTCGGGGGCCGCCACGGGCAGGCTCCTCGGTGGAGCGGCCGTGGTTACGATCGCTGCCGGCACCGCGGTCTCGGAAAGCTACAGAAGGGACAAAGGTCAGCAAGATACTGCCGAGTCCTGGAATTCGAAACTCACCACCCTCGCTACCGCCGGGACCTCGGCGGTTGCCACCGGCACCAGCAGCCCTCACGGGAGCCACAGGCTCGACATTGCGCTTGGTGGTGCGCGTAGTGGTCTTGTCAACGGTCTTGACGGGAACGACGGGCTTCTCCTCGCCGTCGCTGTCGTTACCTTGGGGGAAAGTCAGCTTCCAGATCCATCCAGCTCGTCCGGCAATTGAGTTTTGTGGGCAGCTCGGGAGGAGGGGGAGACGAGGGAGTCAATCGTACCGAGATAGGCAAAAGGGTTCTGCGAGAGCGCGAGTTAGCAAGCGTTATTGTCAAGCAGTGCAGAGAGCGTTTGCGTGTGGTTATTCTGTTGCTGTGCGCCGGGAGCGGAAAAATAAAATAAAAATTGAGGCCAAGCGATTCTGCCTTGATCTGCCGCCCATCGTGGATGCTGCAGCTCCAGGCGTCACCTCACAGAGCAGAGAAACGGCGAAGAGTGAACCTCGTCCGAATTCTCCCTCTTCTTCCGCTCCAAATCGTGACATCAAAGCCGCATCAGCAACGATGAACCGCTCGGCATCGCAGACCCAGCCGCAGCATCAAAGCTATTCCCACAAACGCAAACGCACACACACAAACATCCCACGTCCACGTACCTTGGAGGCGACCGCCGACATGTTGTTGGCGCCTTGGCTTTCCGCCTACCGTCGAAAGGAAAACTGAATGGCGACGCTGGTGATGCGGGATTGTGAGGGAGGGAGAGTTGCAAGAGCTACGGTCGCATGACCTGGTGGTGGTGGTGGCGAGAACGGGCAGCGAACTGTGATGCAGTTGAAGGAGGTGGAAAGCGAAATGCGCGATCCCAGCCCGCCGCGTGCGCTGTAGGAACCCCTCCATTGGGGCCCGACGCTCGCTGTGGCCGCTGTGGCTTCAGGGCACTGTGTGCTGAGCCAGCTTCCCCAGAGCGCCTGGAGCTCGGGTCCCGCCTGCGCTCGCTTAGGTAATTGTGCCCGCCTGTCGTAATTTTTTGTGGTGGAATTGTTAGGGCTGCCCGTTTTTTTCCTGCCCCTCAGCCCCAGCCCCGGATGTACATACGAGAGACAACCTGTGGCTGTGCGCGCCTCCCAACCTCGACCGCCGTCACATCATACCTGGATCTTGCATTGACGCTGCAACATCAAGTGATTCACGCTGCTGATCGCCCTTTCCCGTCGGCAGTCTCCGTTCTGCTTCTCGCTCGCTGTTCTTCTTGATGCCTCCCACTCACTCCGTACTTGTTGTACTCTCTTCCCGCCCGCCCAAACTAGGGCTCCGAGCTGGGCTTTGTCTCTCCCTCTCCCCACAAAACACCACCGAGCACCTAATAATGCACACCATCCGTCAAGTCTCGCACTAGCTGCCGAGTCGGCTTTCGAGTCAAGCTGTCGGTTGCTGGCTATGACAAATTCTGCCGAGCCCGGTCCAATCCCGAGCGACGGAGTGCCGAGAGGTGGTCGGCCGTGCAATGGAACGTCTCCTGACGCATGATGATCACGCAAAACCAATCCCAGCCGTTCTGAGTCGAGTACCAAGAATTCACGGCACTTGCAATGCAACAGGAATCCCCGACTCTTAGCCGGAGTCAGCCAGCATCATTCCTCTCCGCACTTCCTCTTCCGGCCTGATCACGACTTCACCGTGTCAAGAATGTATTAGACTGTGTCCTCCTCTTCCGTATCCGTATTGCAAGCTCCCCTCATTATTACGCCAGCCAAAGTCAAATTCCAGGCTCCGACCTCGTGGCCGCTTCCTCAGGGGCCATCTAGCCATCCCGGTCTCGGACCTGATTGGATGCGGACCTCAACGTCTATTGCTTTTATAATACACGGAGTGTAGGATAAGAACTGCCTCCAGCTCCTAACCAAGGCATTTACTTCGTAAACTGTAGGAATACCGATAAGAATGATGCCATACAACATGATCGAATACAATGGTTTCTCTGCCATTAAACCCCCGTGTTGTTGTTCTCAGCGCCCAGTAAAGAGCCATCGCAGCTCGGCTCCAACCCGACTTCTGCGGCCAGCCTCCTTGACCTCTCTCCTCCCATCTCCTAGACTTCTACCTTCGAGGCATCTTTCATGATCTATTTCTTGCATCCCATTGAGTTTCTGAAGCGACTCCATCGCCAAATCCTGCTTCCTCGTCGGCGTGGCCGTCAACGGTTGGTATCGTTCCAGATACTCCGACGAGTGCGATGGTGAACTGTATTCCATAGGCTGCGGTTGATACCGAGAAATAGAGGTACTTGCATGGATAGGAGCTCGTGGATAAAAATCTCGAAACTGGTCTAGCGGATCGGGGTACTCGGGTGGCGTATGGTATACTGAAGAGTTTGAGTGTGCTTCTGAACGACGCTGGATTGCTGTGAGTCGCGACGAAGGTCTCTTCAAAGGTTCCTCCCGAATAAACGCAAATGTCTGAAGTCGGCGGACATCGAGAGGACCATCGTCTCCCATGTACTCTTTCGAAGGATCACGCAAATGCCGAGCCGGTAGGGTCTGGCCAAGGGTCGGCGTCTGAGACCTCGAAGTCAGCCGAGGCGTCGAGGCTCGCGTCGGACATTTCGTGGATGAATAGTCCGGACTCTTTGGTCTCTTCAGTGGCGGCGGAGATTGGATATATACATCCACGGCTGATGGCTGACGCTGTGCCTCCAGAGCAGGAGCCGGCTGTCGTTGCATGAATAGGGGTATTGGCTTTAAGGGGCTCGGCTTGAACGAAGGGCCATTGATAGGGTCGAAGATGTCCACCTAGATGGTCGAGTCAACGGGGACAGAGCAGTCGTTCGAGGCATCTCCGAGAAGCATGTCGTCGGCTGCGGCTTGAAAGAGTGACTCTCGGCCCTCGGACTGTGTCATATCAATATCACCGTCAACCTATACTCTGAGCATGGACGCTTACCCTTCTCAACCTCCTCGCATGCCCTGATCCGTCTCCTCTGGCTCTCAGTCCCTCTTTAGTCTCCCATCTCTTCCTCGTCAAGCCCCCATCCATTTTGTCTACTCTCCTTAACCCCCTCTGCACAACACTCTCCTCCCTCAACCCATCAACCTCTACATCGATCACACATGCTGCACATAACGGCACCTCTAATACCTCCCGCCCCCCGCTACACGTTTCCCTCACAGCCTCGTCCTCGCTGAACAGCCTCTGCACGGGCGTCCCACGACAAATCACCCGGCTCCCGCAGAGTAGACAGCCATAGCACGCCCGGTGCCAGAAGCACCACCCAAACGAGACCGCCTCATCACCCCGAAAGACCACTTCGCCGCATACCTAGCAGATGGCGAGGTCGAGCAGCGCGGTAAAGCATGATGGACAAGCGAGGCGGGCGGAGCGGCCGAGGAGCTTGGGGGGACCGTCGGAGAGGTGGAAGCAAAAGGTACAGGTAAAGACATTGCTTGTGCCGGGGGCCATCTCTCGACTATAATTAAAAGAATGACTTTTCTCAAACTCAAGGAATGCGAGACATGACGTCTGAAGATTGAGGTGGCTATTAGGTCAGTAGAAGAGGGAAGAGTCGAGCTTATAACACAGTTGGGGTCGAGCCAAGTGTCCAGGAGTTTCATAGGACAGCCTGCCTCACGTGGCTGCCCCTTCCTTCACCCTCGGACACTCCAGAACCTCAAGCCACAACCTCGATACAAAGAGCATCTTCAAGCGAAGTCAAAGTCGCGCGTCCTCAAACTTACAAAAGCATACAAAAGTCATTCAATTTTCGTCTGACATGAGCCTTATGGTCACTATTCCTAAACGCCCCATCCCATTCCGTTACCCTGTCCCAAATCCGGGGAGAAAAAAGCACAAGCAATCCTGATGCAAATGCCTGCATATAAAAATCACAATCTCGTAAAACACCAGGCTCAAAGGCCATCGGCCGTCAGGTTCTCATCCATACACATCGTGGGTCAGACATCGCTTTCTATCCATCGGCTCCGCTGCATATCGGCGGAGTGATTGATTATACCGAATGTCGTTGTCGATGGGAGAGTATCGTACTTTACAACCACTAAGGGGGGTTTGCTGACCCAAGGCCGTGTCAGTCCGCTATATCGTTTGTCAATCTAGGCCCGGTTCTTCGGGCGGGCGAGCATGTTGAGACGGCTCATGCTCATGATGCCACGCTTCTTGGAGGGGCTGGCTGATCCAGGGGTTCGTGGGACAGCCTTGCCGGATCCAAATATCTTCGCGCTCTTGGGAGTGCTAGCAACAAGGCGGGGAGCCAGCAGAGCCTCGCCCTCGGCAACGCTGTTGTTCTTCCGCTTCTTGACGGCACGCTCGTCCGTATCTTCAGTCTCCTCCTCGTCCCAAGTGGCACGATGCCGCTTCTTGTTAGCCATACCATGAGGAGTTCCGGCAAGCAGGTTAGCCGCAATAGGTTCGGTGTTCTCCTTGTTAGGGTGCGAGCGCTCGGTTGTCGAGTCGGGGAAGCTACCAGGCATCGCAGCCGTAGGCTTTATGGAGCGACGAACTTGGCGAACACTCGACTGGCCGGGCGAAGCACCAAAGCCCGTCTCAGAGCTGTCACCAAACTTGATGGTGTGATCGCTGCGGAAGGTAAAGGTGCCAGGCACGGATGGCTGAAGAACCTCTCGATCCCTAGCGAGAGGAGGCGCAGGCAACGGCTTGAAACCAGACAGGTCGGGGTACGTCACATCTCCAGGCTTCGCTTTGGCGAGCACTGATCGTTCGGTATCAGCAACCAGCTGAACCTTGGATGGGCCAGCTTTCTGCGGCGAGGGCGAGCCGTGTTCAATCGCGAATCGAGTGATTTTGGGTGTAGTACCAAGGGGCTTTGACCATTTCCGTGCTGGCGTCGTAAGCGGCACGGGAGGCAAAGCCTTGTCGGTTCGAGGAGGTCCAGGAGTCTGCGAACCCATTGGCTGTGGGATAGCAGTCTGTGTGTTGCCAGACGGCGTTCTGTGGCCTCGGAGGATCGACTTGACCTTCTGGAGGCGGCCAGGACTGATAACTCGTCCACGAGGGAGCAGCTGCTTGGTGGAAGCCAGAAGGTTTCCAGTGGTAGCAGACTTGGTGAGTCCTCCAGGCGTTCCTGCGGGCGTCTGCTTAGTCGGGGATGGGACCAGAGTGACAGTTGCCTTGCCCTGGGAAGCAACATGTGCCAAAGATGCCTTCGTGGGGCTCATCAGACGGGCGAGGCTGGAGCTCGAATGAGTCAGATTGCTCATTCCACCGCTGGACTTGGGCCGAGGAATCGAGGTGCCATCACGCGAGACGGGGCGGGTGCTGGAAGCATCATCCTCGATACTCTGTTTCAGACGCTTGGCAGTGACCCGCTGCGCAAAGTTAACATGAAGCCCTCTCGTTGTGGAGGCAGGGGGGTCGACCTTCTTGGGAGATGGTGACTGTTGATACTCGTCCAGGTTCGCGGCCGAGGATTTCCGCTTGAGACAAGACTTGAGCCGAGGGGTGGCGGGAGTAGCGGCAAGATTGGGTTTTGAGGGTGATCGGGGGATAGC
This sequence comes from Xenoacremonium recifei, assembly GCA_012184525.1. NCBI lineage: Eukaryota > Fungi > Ascomycota > Sordariomycetes > Hypocreales > Nectriaceae > Xenoacremonium > Xenoacremonium recifei. Next base: position 246,609 of record WOFQ01000050.1, read on the forward strand.
AGACCTGGTCTGGGAAGTGGGAGTAACATCGAGGTTCGCCTTGGATGGTGATCTCTTAAGACCAGACTTTGGCGTAAATCGACCCTTCTCAGCTCTCCACGCAGACGCATGGTTCTCGATGGAGTCCATCTTCTTGAACTCGGCCATGTGGGCGGCGCTGAAGCGGCCCGATTTGCCCTTGGGCTTCGCAATCTTTCGGCCCTGCAAGTCGGAGCCCTCACCACCAGCCTCACGTCTCGCAACCATGTCGGCCTTGATCTCGGCGGCCTTTTCCCGAAGCTCCTCCATCATCCGCTGAGCATCGCCGCTCAAGCCAACATCAGCACTCTCGCGGGCCACCCGGAAAGTGAAGGGTGAAGCCGGCACACCGCCTAGCTTTGAAGGGGTCGCCAGCGGTCCGCCAGCGAAGCGATTGCCATCAGGTCCAGAGGGCTTGATGTCGGCAAAGCCTAGTCTAAGGGCCGACGACGGCTCGCCCGTGGACTGGTGAAATTTGCTTGGGTGCATCTCATCGCTCGGTGGCTTAATGGCGGACGATGACGGTGTGCTAGGGGGCAGATTCGGGGAGTCGACGGCGGCGACGGTAGCGACATATTGATTGCGTCTTCGGGGAGTGTTCTCGGGGGATTCAGCACGCTCCACGACGGACGACAGCGCAGGTGCAGTCTTTTTCTATATCTCGAGTCAGCAAGGGGTGCCATCTTAACGGCCACTACTATCGCCGGGTTTGTTTTGTTGTTTTTTTGTGGCTCTCGCTCGCTCGCTCGCTCACCTTAGCAGAAACGGCTCCGGCCAGTCGAGCCGAGCGACGGCGGGGAGGCGTCATGATTCCGGAAGTTGTTCTTTCAATTCCTCAGAGCTCCAAGTGTTGTTGATGGTGTAATCCGGTCGGGAAGAGGGCCGCAGTCCGGCAGAGGGGATGTCTTGGAGGTCTGGTATGATGTCAAGACGGTTGAGGCGCGTGTGTTTGTTGGTGGGGGTTTGTTTACTTTCGCATGGCCTAAGCTCAATCAGTGGTGGAGGGAGAGCTACTACACAGTTCCCATGGCCGTGTCCGCGGGTTTCTCGTACTTCGCACTGTCCTGGCATCACCTGGCCGATCACGACACTCGCTGGATGTAAACAACAACAGGCTGAATGAACCACGAGATGGTCAGCGTCATTGAAGCATACGACCAGCTCAAATCCTCTCAGCAGGTTGTCTTACTCGGTTCTTTGCCGTTCTAGACTGCGAACCTAGTGACATTAGCAGACGAGTATGAATACAGAAGTAGTAGGGAGCACCTCTTGTGCAACCCTAGCGTAGTAATGGCGGATTAATCCACTTAACATTCCATGCGTTTATCATTCAAGAACCCAGTTCAACGAATCCTTCATGAGATCCCCGCAGCGGAATAGCACGATACAATATGTATTGTACTCTGTAGGGACCTGAATTTCTTGTTATGCGTACTAAGTTTGAGGAATATCATTGATCAGCTTTCGCACTAAAGATGGCATCCCTTTCTTTAGCACAGCTACCCTACAGCAGCCAGGTCCAAGTTTGAGGGTTGGATTCCCCGGTACTCCATACGTACAGCCTTGACATCGACGGGGTTCTTGATGATTGTTAGCCGGTGTCTGAGCTTTGCTTGTCAGCTTTGTCTGGGGTTGACTTCTCGTGACCTCCGCGAGGGTTGTTCCATCAAACAACAAGCGCAGGAACATGAACACGTTCCTGAACCATGCAGTCTCAATCGTCTCAAGGTGTCCCGAACAGCCCCAATTCGACCTTTACCAAGGCGACAATAGCCGCGAGACGCTTGACCAGTGATCCGCTCAATAATGATCCACGTGGAGCAATAAAGAGCCGCGCCACTTTCCACATGTCAAAATACAGAGTACATAGAACCGGAGACTTCTCCGCGGACATCCAGAAGTCGGCCAAACAGCCCTGTTTCTTGTTCCGAGATCCATTTTGCGGAGGCGATGCTGTCCATCTCCCATGCCGCAATGGCAAATTATTGTCATTGCACTCGGGCGAAGTTGCTCCTCCACAGCCTCATGGCCAACAAATATGTAGATGACCTACTCTTCTCGGCCGCGAGTGGACTCGTGGTTAATTTCTCCGACGCGGTCACGGCATTGCGTCTCCTCACGGACCCTCTCAGCTTACTACCGGCTTTACCTGGCCTTCCAGAAGCCTCATGGAAGTGCTCACCTTCCTGTTCCAGAGACACGCTGGCCGATGAATCGTCGTCTCACCGAGCCCCTTTCGCGTTCCGAGAGCCGAAGCCCGTGCTCTTTCAGGTGCTGGGTTTCGCTCACGTCACACTAGCGAATGATGGTTCGAGGTTCGTTCGAGGGCTGGGAGCGGACCTCGTTGACGGGGCTGTCGAGTTCGTGATCATTGATCCGGCTGGAGTCGAAAGGGTGGATTTGTGGCGACTGATATCCCGCTAATGGACGCTAGAATTCTTCCAGAATGAGCATCCCATCCACGCAGAGAGTCGGCTGATGGGCCACTCTGGTCAGAGCACAGCTTGGACCACAGCTGAAGCGCCCGAGTCTCAAGATGGAAATTGCAGCCTGTGGTCGAATCGAGTCCAAAAGGGTCGAAGTCATCGGGTCCTTGTGAGCTTCGACGATTGGACGAGCCTCTGCGGAGAATAATGCGAGAGTCGACGGATCTAATGGAAGAGGGGCAAGGCCCGCCTCGGGAACGACGGTTTCGCGAGGCTGTGCGGACCTCAATCATGCTAGGACACTCTCGCGATGCTGCAACAAGACGTCAACAGGAAGTCCGCTTTTGTTCCCAGAGTCAACACTGGGTTCTGGCCCATAGGCCTCGCCTCGATCATGGTGAGAGGCTAGCAGGCGGGAGCGAGTGATCCGTAACTTCACGATGCTCCATCTTGGGCACGTACTCGCCCCTGACTAAAGTGGACTTACTGCTCATTCGCTGAATTCTAAGTCAACCTGAATAGCTTCGTTTTCATGATGGTCAACTCGACTTCAAGAAGAGAGAGCTTCATTTTTGGGGGCTTGCAAAGGCCCAAGTTGGTCAAAACGACTTGTCTGATAAGAAACCCCCTACGCTCTGTGATAGCAGTCTCGATAAGAGAAAAATTTTCTTCCCATGCTGACACTCCTTGCTTCATACCAAGCGGCGTAGCAAGCTGAACAGGCGTATCAGATCATGGCTTTGAGACATAGATGCAGGAAACTCCGACATAGGAGAACTGTTGTTGGTGCTCGATTGTGATCTTCGGTTCAGCTGATGAGAAAATTGAGACATTGCTCGTCAGCCTCATTGGTGATGACGATATTCCGTACTGATAGGGATATAAAATTTCGAGGCATGCATCTGTGAGGTGCAAATCGACGCCATCTTAGCAAACGGCATGACCGAATATGATAGATGATGAACCCCAACTCTGCTTCTCACCGCGCGCTTGTCTGGGGAGATTCCTTGGTTCAGCCATTCATGAGGATCACATCCAAACTAGGATACCACGCCATCCACGTCACAATTTGAAAGGGTTGATTCCGTATGGTCAGACGGAGGAGCCGTCTGTAAGGTGCTTTGCGGGTTCCTGGCTAAAGGTCGAAACTGGGTTGTTTGTCTCAGTCTGAGATGGGCCTTGACAGCTGTCCACCTGCATTCTGCGTCCTGCAAAGCGAGCTGAGGGGATTTCGAAGCTATTTGATGTGAAGGAGGTCTGAAGCTCGACGTTGAATGGCCGGGGCCCCAGCTTGAAGGGCCTAGGAAGCAATCCCATGATCCCCGGGATGGCTGCGCGGTGAGCTATGCATTGCGGAACGGCACGAGCGAATTGGCTGTTAAACAATGAGACACAATTAAAGATAAGGAAAAAGCTCCTCACTCGCTTATCGGGATAGGTGGGATGAAGCGCGTGGTAGCGGGAGGACGTGGGATGATTTCAGCCCGGGATAATGATCATCTGGAGGATAACCGCCTGGTCGCCTTGCTCTGACCGTGACCGCCTTACGCATTGATGGGATAATGTAGCAACTGTGGAACTTGGGCGTAAGAGACGCACGTTCTGGTGAAAGCACACAGTTTATGAGCTTCTTGAACGGATAAAGCCTAAGCGTTTCATGCTTCCGATGTCGTCGACTGCCTCGATCATGCTGTGAGAAGGACTGCATCGAAATGCATCTTCACCCCACATGCGCTACTCCGCCTGGAGTGGGGGGATCACGATCGTCTGTTGGACCAGGGGCTCTCTGTAAGTGATGTGCCATCAAGCAAAGGCTCACGCAGAGGTGCCTCCTCTACTGCAAAGCTTTCGTGCATTGTCCGAACCGAAGTATGTGCGTGTGAAGAGATTTCAAGACACTTCATGCGCATCCACTGGTTGCTATGCATGCACTCGCATGGGTTGGGAAAATCCGCGAGGTCAGAAAACTTTGCTGCGATTCGCTATGACGCCCAAGGAGGAATGCCTTGTATTACGGTGACGGTCTCGGTTCGGTTCGTCGGCCGACAAGCCTTCATCATCATGGTTCCTGTGCCTGAGAGCGCCTCGATTAGACCCTGACTTACCGCCCTGGATGATGATGCCGGCAGAAGAACAAGGTTATCTCAGCAAAAGAAAGGTTTTGGCCACCAAATGCTTCGCGAAGCCGCGGAGAAGACGTGCTCTGCCCTGGTAGCCGGCTGATGCGGAGCACGAGATGGAGCACCAGGCCCCGTGTGGTTCTGATGAAACAATGGCATTCTTGCTGCAGCGGATGGTCGGGGATCGTCTCATCAGCGGTTCAGGAACTTGGCTCCGAAGTACCGACTGCTGGTGAGACTCCTGGGATGACGATTTGGAGAGGGGGAAGCCAACGCTAGCGGAGCGCAGCTGAGGAGACAATTCGTCACTTGGAGGAGCATGACCTGCTTTGCTCCACTGACCTGGCTGTGCAGCCTGCGAGCATTGATGCGGAACGGAGAGCTGGGCGGCGGTTTATATCGTGTTTGTCCGCGGTAGCTGTCGGCTCGCTTCGTATTGCGTGAGATTGCGTATTGGAGTCTGACGGAGTAGGCAGAAGTGTTGGGGAGAGGGAAGAGTCAAAGGAGAGAAAGCTGTGGCCAGAAGGAACAGGACGATGATGCTGTTGATGGAACGACTTGAGGCAGGTACATCGTGAGTGTGTATTACCGCGACTTCCTTCCTGTTCGCTGCAGCCAGCACTTGCAGGCGGGCAGCAGCTGCGGGGTTTGCATCTGGCCGCACATCGGGGGGTCAGCTGGTCATCCAGGCCTGCCCTGCTGCCCTCCATCATCTTGGGCGCGAGCGCTCAATTGAGACATGCAAAGCTGTCAGGCTCTTCAGCCGCACGGCAATCAAACGTCGCCGAGAAAATTCACGGTCGTAGATGCAGATTTTCCCATGATGCCTGCAGCGGCGCGACCCAAGTGACGTGAGGGAAAAAACCAGAGAGCCAGGGCCTCCTTCATCGGCCTTCCCTTTCCAGGCGGCGCCAGAAGATGGTGTGCAGGCGTGCAGGCTCAGAAAGCGACAGCGTGACGGTGGGCGGACTGCGCTAGGGCCCTGAAGCGCAGTGGAGCCGTCCCCATCCATCCCTGCCCTGGTTTGCCTGGCCCTGCCCTGGCCCCATCCCTGCCTGTCCTTTGGGGGCATGGCTCGCCCGGCGCTCTCCAGCAGAGTCTGTCGTCCGCCGAGCTCGCAGCGGCCAGCGCCGCGCCATTACTGGAGGGGAGGAGACGGGCAGCGCAGCGCAGCGAATTCAGAATTTTCTCTGCTCCAGCTCGAGCCAAGCACCAAAGCACCAAAGGGAAAGCGCGCCCCCTCTTGCGTTCGCCAATTCCCATTACATAAAACAGCCTGCCTCCCGCTGCCAGCTCTTCCTGTTATCTCGCTCCCCCTCCCCAAACCCCAAACCCAGACGTAGCAAACCGCAGCTCAGCGCCCGCCGAATCTTGCCCTCGCCAGATAAGAGCTAGGTTTCCCTTACGTTTGCCGTGCGATAGGCGCCCCCAGCCGCGCTGCTACTCGTCTAATTCGCTGCCATCACTCAATTCAAACTCGTCAGACTCCCCCGTCCGCCTCGCCTTGCGCCCGCAGCGCCCGCAGACCAAAAACCCAACGGGCGCACACGACTCACAACCTGCGCCCGTTTGTCACGACGTTCCACATCGCTCACGTCACAGTTTCTGTTGCTCGCCTCTGAGACGCTGGCAATCGCTGCAATCGCCCAGTCCAGCGCCCGTTGAGCCTCTGTTTTGGCCGCTGCCAGACCCTGAAGCCAGCCAGCCCCGCGCGCCAGCGAGGGAGGGAATGGCCGACAACATGTCCATCGATAAGGCGGCTCCGACGCAGGGCCACAACCATCTCCAGCATCACTTGCAGAATACCAGCAATCATCACGAAAGCGAGTCTTCCCCAGACTCAACCAGCCCCGACCACGAACACAACTCCAACCAGCCCAACAATGGCACCTCCAACGCTGGCGCCCAGGAGGCCCAGCAGCCCAAGCGTAAGGGCGGCCGCAAGCCTGTTAGTCACTCCCCGACCCCGAACTCACTCCAAGTCCACGATGTTGTTGTTTGTGCCTGTCACTATCGTCAATCTTCGCCTCTTCTCTCACCCACCCCCCTCCCCGTCTTCCCGCCTTCCCGTCCCCGTTCCCGTCCCCGGCCTCTTCATGTACCCCATGTTTCCCGCGCATCTTCCTCTGCCCTACAACCCCTGGTGCATTGCCCGGCGTCGATCCCTTGCCTTTGTCAAACCTTCTTATCGCGATGCTTCACATGCCTGAGACATTCCCCATGGCTGACACTCCATGCCCCAGATCTATGCGACCTCTGAGGAGCGCAAGCAACGCAACCGACAGGCTCAGGCTGCGTTCCGAGAGCGCAGGACTGAATACATAAAGCAACTGGAGGAGACTATCCGAATCCATGAGAACAACCTACACAATCTGCAGGCAGCCCACCGCACTGCCGCGGACGAGTGCTTGATGCTCCGCTATAAGAACTCGCTTCTTGAGCGAATCCTCCTTGAGAAAGGCATCGATGTCCAAGCTGAGCTCCGCGAGAAGACGGGAAGCCCCAGCCTGGGCCCAACCCATATGCCCCAGAACCTGGTGCAACCGCCTCCCATTCAGCGTGCTCTCATGAACCGTCACCATCAGAGCCGCCGCTCCAACTCGAACATTGCTCCCAAGGTAGAGCCCGGTGTCGCCCTGCCTCCGCCTATCCAGCCGCACTCTTCGGCCGCCTCTCCCAAGAACCGACCAACTCCTTCCTCGCACTCGAACTCGCCCAACAACACCGGACCAGCATATTCTCCGGCTCCATCCGACACCATGTCGATGCGAAGCTCCATGACGATGCCCCGACCGCACATTCCCCAACAACCACTGCCACAGGTATCGCAGCCGCAACGACAGCCTATGATGCAGCCCACCAGCCGAGGTCCTGTGGGTTCGGGTGCCTCTTACTATCCGACACCTGCGTTCCAAAACCACATGGATCAACTTGGTGAGCTTACTTGATCTACCTCGAAATAAATTGCGTGACTAACGAATTGATTAGAGCAAGAGTACGATGCTCAGGATATGATGGACGACGCCGAGATGGAGCCTACCAGTGGCCCCGGGCCGTACCCCACCAGCTATAGCTCTGAGCCTCAGCAGCCGATGATGCTTTCACCAGCATCCAACGGTCCTGGACACCAGATGACTCCGGCTCACGAGCCCGTTCATCAACCTCAGGTCTCGAACTCCCAGTACCCGTCAATGACGCAATTGCTGGATCAGAACGCTGAATGGGGTGATCCTTTCGGACTGAGCGCTAGCATGGCTTTCCCCGTGCAGCAGTTTCAGTTCGACCAGACGACCATGAGGTGATCAACCATGGTTCAAAGAAGCCTTGGATAGAGCCAGGGCTTCCTAGGATGTGAACCACTCGTGGTATGCCATATCATATCGCCACGAGAACGGGCTTTTTTGAGACGGCATCTCGAGCCCCGACATTGGTGCTGATAGCCAGGCCGAAACCAGTGCGGTCGACTGAGGACTACTCACCTTTGATGGGTCCCGTGGGAGGGAAATCTCCATTTGAGGGAACAGCGTTCAGGTGCTTACGCCTGATGATATGTCATGCATGCATGTATAGTTACGGCTGTTTGAGGCTGCGCAACATCACATGGTCGCCAAGCTTAGAGCATCTGATCTGTCGCCCAAGGCGACGCGAGACCAGCTTGCGACTTTGCTTGGAGGTGTGGTGGATTTGCGGGGATACATTTTGATGCTAACGATAAAAAGTCGCTCTTTGCTACTCTTGGATGGAATTCAACCGACAATCGTTATGACACAGTATCTTTTACGGATGGGGTATAGAAGCACAGGCGCTTTCTTGGGTATAAAAACTGGATCACGGGATTGAGATACCCCATGGAAAATCAACATGGCTAGGTGGTCTGGGATTGAATGATAGGAGTTCATGAAAAGGGAAAACCATGATGGTCCAAATAGCGGAATGTTCTGAAAGAGGAAGGGAACGACAATGAACGACGCGAGGCACAAAAAGCTATTCGCAAAGTATATAGATATCATGAAACGAATGATATTGTTACAGACCACACTTGATCCTTTCCGTGACGCTGTTCTTCGCTGCATGGTCATGAACAAGCAAGCACGTGGCTGATTCACGCAACTACAGGGACCTGGGATGAAAAGAACAATGAATTTCCTGGGGTATCCTTAAGGTAACACTGGAAGACCCCAATGCAAGCCACCGAAAGCCAACCATCCTTGAAAATGACTGGTCAGTCGTTGTCCTCGTCAAAGCAGTGGAATCCATGGCTGCTGATTGGTCCAAACCCCAGCGTCGATCCCCTCACGTGACTCCCATTGTTTTTTTCCCTCCCCGGAAATTCCCAGGCGGCAGGGCGGGCGAGGCGCAGTTCTTCAGCTCCCTCCCCGGTTACATCACCCTCGTTTTCCTCCTCTTGTCCTCCGCTCTCATTCTTACGACAAGAGGGAACACAAGCAGAGCATGGCCGCAGAGAGAATGTGAAACCGCTCCTCCCGTGGTTTTCTTCCCTTTTTTTGCTATATCCTCTCTCCTGAATCCGCGCGCCTCGTGCTGCCGTGATCCGATAGGTGCATAAGTATCATGACGTTGCTCTTCGTTGCCGCAAACTCACGGTTGCAGATGTTAGGACCTCCATCGTAAGGTGCGCCTGTACTTTCGCCTGGGATTTCTGAGTTCCATTATCCATCATCATGTCGACCTCTCCAAAGTCTCCTGCTCAGGATGAGCGCGCTTCTTCCGGGTCGCCGGCGCCAGACTCTGCGCAAGATGCTGGATCCGAGCCTGGGCAGATTGAACACGACGACGACGACGACAAGGCCTCTGATGGCGCACCGCCTCTCCCGGACGAGCCCCTACCTGGCGAGCCTCCCCTCCCCAAAGAGCCCGCTGCTGGCGCGCCGCCTCTGCCCGATGAACCGGTTCCCGAGCAGCAGCAGCAGCAGCAGCAGCCCGAAGACGACGGCTGGGACTGTCTGTGGGACGCCAACACGCAGGCCTGGTTCTTCACCAACCGCTTCACCGGCAAGTCGCAGTGGGAGAACCCGCGCGTGCCCACTGCCACAGCTACTGCCACCGCATCCTCCAGCGCCGCACCTCAACCACCAGCCGCCGAAAAGCCCGCCGCGGGTGGCTATAACCCAGCCATCCACGGCGACTACGACCCGACGGCGTGGTACGCGCAGGGCACCGCCGAGGATGCCGAAGACACCGCCACCGCCGCTGGCCTCTCCGCCGACGCCCTCGCCGTGACAGCCTCCTTCAACCGCTTCACCGGCCAATTCCAAACCGCCGCCGACGGCCCCGAGCGCCACTCCGACGAGGCCAAGGCGCGGCGCCAGATGAACGCCTTCTTCGACGTCGACGCTGCGGCCAACTCGCACGACGGTCGCAGTTTAAGAGCTGAGCGCGCCGGCAAGAAGCCCAGCAAGGCCGAGCTGAAGGCCTTCAAGGAGAAGCGGCGGGCGCGCAAGGAGGAGAAGCGTCGTGCGTGGCTGCGGGACTGAGTGAGGTTGCGCAGCTGGTGTGTGAGGCCTGCAGGGGAGGTTCGTTTGGGATAAAAATTCGAGGGGCGCTTGATGGGCGGGAGGTCGTTGTCGTTTTGCATAGGGACGGGAATGGATTGTTTTGGGAGGGTCCAACGCTGATGTTATATATTACTCGCACAATATACCCAGAGATGGCTCGAGCCATGATATCTATCTAAAGGTCCAGACTTTTCATTCATCTTCTTCATCCTCTTCGTCGTCATCCTCGTCGAGCTCCATATTCAGATGCACACTCTCATCATCACTCTCATCCTCCTCATCCACCGGCTCATCCTTCGCAACCATGGGTGCAGGCTGCGCAAGAGCCGGTGAAGGCGACTTCTCGAGCGTTTGTCTCTTCGGTGGATTGACATCTACGCCGTCGTGTTTCCGCTTGGGAGGCGACGCGGCGCGCTCGACGGCTCCGAAGGGGTTGCTCTGGATGGGCAGGTCCTTCTCGGCGGTAGGTTTGAAGAGGTCACCTGTTCCTTCAGGGGCGAGCTCCTCAGCCTCTTCTGCGGGAGAAGCCATCTCCTCGTCTTCATCATCCTGATCCTCTTCCGTGGGAAGGGCTTCGAGCGGCTCTTCGCCATCTGCGACACCTTGCGGTACAGCGCGTAGATTCGTTCGCAGAACCTCGATAGCCGGGTCGTGGGGGAATTGAGCTGTCAGCTGGGGCAGAATGTTGGGATACGTCCGCCCGCGTTGGTCCTGGTAGGGATTCAGCACGCTGGCGACCATGGCGTCTCGGTTGCGGATCAGCACGGCAGTCTGGTCGATGACGCCGCGCATGGCAGGCCTGAGGTGGCGCTGGGGGAGGTGGGATGGGAGGATGGCGAGGAGAGCTTCGGCCTTGGCTTTGTGATCGGGCTCGAGCGTGGTGGTCTCGACGATGGCGGCGGCTTGCGGCTGGAGGAAGAGGTCGGCGTTGGCGGTGATGCTGCCGTTCTTCTTGTTTGAAGAGGGGGAGGGGTCTGGTTTGCTGGATGGCTTGAAGTATCCCGCGTCTTCCTGGAGGTCTCGACAGCAGGCACTGATGATGATGTCCAGTGAGTCCACGGAGGACTTGGCGAGAGTTGGGCCAGCGAGGAGGAGGAGCGTCTTCGTGGTTGCGTATCCGGCTTTGCGGACACTGGCAATGTTGATGCCGGACTTGATGACTCGGACGAGGTGGTCCAGCACCTCGGGGACAAGGGGAAGGAAATTCTGCTCTAACCGTTGCGCCAAAGCGTCGATCAGGTCAAATGCTGCGGTGTGAATGCTAGGCATCACGGCCCAGAGTTCATCCTTCTCGTCCCTGCCGATGGCGGCGTTGGTCTGAAGGGCCTGATCCCAAGATTGAGACTTTGGAGAGAGTCTCGCTATCAAGCAGACTCTTGAGACGGCATCGACCAGTACACTTGTAGGTATCGTAACGGCTGCTTTCGTAGGAAGCCTTATGCAGATGGCGAGGTAGTGAAACAGCCCGATAAGTCGTTCAGCTCCCGCGCTGACCCCTGTCCAAGGAGGAAGCTCCTCGGCAGTTGTGCTCCCACCATGCGGTTCTCCGTCAAGCTCAACTTTTGCCCGAGCAAATCCACTGGATCCCTCCCAAGTCTCCTGTACGGCTCGGAGGACTTGATCCGCGGTTGCATGGAGCTCCCTCACTATGCCATTCACCAGCTTTGCCCACTCCTCGGCGCCCCCTGACTTGGCAGCGACGTGGTGTAAAGAGATCACAGTGCGCCGAGCGGCTGCCTGCAGACTTTGAGGGACGTAGAGGAAATCTGATTCTGTGGGAGCCAGATATATTCGAGTGGCGGATCTGATTTGGGAGCTGGAGGGGCGGAAGGTGGTGGGATAGAGAGGAATGAGAGCTGAAAATGCGTCGCAAATGGTCTCAACAGTGGTCAATGGAGGACCTGCTCCTTCACTGGAAGCCGGTTGCTTGATGAGTGACAGGCAGGCTGTGACGAATGCCGGTATGCTAGGCGTTGCAATCTCCCTGACAAGGGTTTGATACGGATGTACCAGCATGTAGATTCTTGTGAGCGTCACTACCGCAAGCTCCTTGGAAGTAAGAGGATCGGCTTTCTAAAACCTCGTATTAGCATTGAAACTCGAGGTTCTCATGAGATAAGACATGTGACATACTTGAACAACAGAGAGCAGGCCGCGAACCCATGGCTCTGAACCTTGCAAGACCTGCCATCCACCCACATCCACCATTGCTTTCACCAGTGCAACCGCAGCAAAGCGAGCCTCCCGACTGCGTCCATTCAAGAGCGTCGTGATAGTCGCCTTGAGCTTATGGACCAACTGAGCGCTCTCAGAGGAGTTGCCCTTGACCTTTTGCTCCTGAGGCGCAGACAAGGGTTCCTTGAGATGGAGGACATGGTTGATGAGCGAGGGGAGGGCGTGAGGAAGTTGGGTGGGAGGGAGAGAGGCGAGTTTTCGGCAGAGGACCCGGAGGTCTGGGGGAGGTGAGTTGGACATTTGGGAAATGTCTTTTGGGCGAATTTGCCCGTTGGGATTGGGGGTATAAAAAGTCTAGAGGGTCGAGGATGTAGATGGGTTTGAGAAGAAGAATTGAGTCGGGGTCACGTGACGGGGATGTCGAACTGAACTTGACTGCTACGCTGTAGGAGGGGGGTTCTCGAAATCTCTTCATTCTGGCATCATGAGTGCTTATTGTGAGACTCTTTATTGTACTTGACCCTTATTTATGAAGATTTTTCTGAAGAGGCGTGTGAAAAAAAATTGGCAGTAAAACTGCAGCTGTTTGTATAAAGTACCGAGCCAGAACTTTTATACATGGAAAGGCTCAGATAAATACATCTCGACGGAGACCAATCCAACCCTACTTATCCCCCTCCATTACCATGTATTCAACACTCTCCCTTATAATAAATTTTGATATTAAAATTTATTTTCTCGTATAAAAAATGTGTTGACAAAACTTCAGAAGCATCTATCCCCTGTCAGCGGGCCAACCCGTGAAGTCCCACTGCGGTGTGATTGGCTCGCCGGTCTTCATCTTAGTGGCCTGCGTACTACGTCGTCGTCCCAGTTAAGTTGGCAGCTTCATCAGCTTCACTAACAAGCACCAACAAACAAACCCAACGGAGAGCTCCCAGCGCCCAACAGGCCTCGATTGCCGAGAATCGGGAGTCAAACACGCTCGCTACAGGAATCTGCCGTATCAGACACACTATTCGAAGCCCCCACCGCCTGTCCCCTCGAGCGTCGCATCCCGCGATGCGCTTGGCGGTGTCTCCTGGCCAGCTGACGAGAGACCTCCTGAGCGGGTTTGCAAGATGAGCGTGGGTTATTCTGTGGCTGGTATTTACCGAGTATCCCTCACTGACTGCCGTCTTCCAGGGCAAAGCTGCCTCCTACATCAACCAGCTGGACCATGCCCGCTGCGACGGCAACTGGGACATCGTGCCCGAGCTGGTCCGCAAGGTCCGCAAGCATGCCCCCAGCCGATCATGTACGTCACACAGCCCTCACGCTCCCGAGATTGTTGAGACTCACAGCTTCTATTCTCAGGCCTCGCATTGACCGCCGAGACCGAGTGCGCCATCTCGCGAACCACCACGGCCGCCGCCCGGCCCTCCACGGCTGCCCCCCGCGAGGTCGACGTCAAGAACCAGCTGCCCAAGCTGCTGGCCGCCATTGACGAGGAAACCGCCCATCCCGACGACCGCTTCCAGGCCCAGGTCTGCACCGGCTGGCTGCACTGGGTGCTGGGCGAGTACAGCCTCTGCGCCGAGCGGCTGCCCGCCAGTTTGGCTCCGGAGGAGACCGAGATCAATCCCGCCGACAAGGGCGCCGAGTGGACCAGCGTGTGTGCCCTGAAGGCCGCCTATCTCAAGGCTAACTGCCTTGCGAGGGCGAACGACATGGCCGAGGCGCTGGCTGCGTTCCGGTCGGGGCTGCCGTCGCTGGCACGGGTCTGGCTCGCGCGTGGGCTGGACAAGCAGCTGCGGTACTGGTCTGAGCTGTTCCTGACCGAGTACTGCATGCTGTCGAGCCAGGCCATTCACGAGGGCAGTGCCTCGTTGACGGACCCCGACATCATCGCCTGCTTCCGGTCGTGGGCGAGGTTCTGGGACGTCATGGCGTCGCCCGTCACCGGTGGATTTGGATTCAAGGGGTCGGTCCCCAGGCGGAGGATATGGAGCGAGTACTATGTGGCACTGTCGCAGATCCTGGAGGACGACTTGCCCTTCCCCAGTGGCTATACCGGCAAGGGCGCCAACGAGCTGTCACAACGCGGCCAGCTAAGGGTCGAGCTCAAGCACGCAGAAGCTGCTTACCAGGCGCTTCTCTTCAGCGAGACCTCCTTCCCTCGAGCCGACGAGGAGCGCGAAGAAGTCGAGGCGTTTGTCAAGTTGGTGGTCAAGAACTGGTCTATCCTCTGTGGCCGCGGCTGGCGAGAGCCGGACCTGGGCCAAGGCGGACGCAACAGCCTGAGCCGGGGTGTCCTGGATATTCTCTACAGTGCAGCGACGCGCACATACCACTCGACCTCTATCCTCCGGTTTCTCTTCGTCATCCACCTCTCCGTGGCCGAGTTCGAGCTCGCTTTCAAGGCCTTCGACTCCTACATGGAGATTGTGAAGAAGGGCAAGGCTCGTGTGGACAAGACGGGCCACCTGGAGCCGAGTCTTGACGACGACGCCACAGTGCTGGAGACCATTGCGCAATGCATCATTGCCTTGTGTCGGTTCGGACATGCTTCTGCGGCGGAAAAGGCGAGGAAACTAGGGGGTCAGCTGGAGGACTGGCTGGCCAAACTGCCTCAGGTCAAATCGCAAGACACAGGCACCCCGGCCATCTCAGAAATTGAGGAGTTTCCCCCTGCGCACCCGCCGGTGCCTCCCCAGATCATTGCGCTCTCCTGGCAGGCGATTGGACTGGCTCATGCCCACTGGTCGCGGGTCACGCATGAAGCGGCATCTCGAACAGAGATCCAGGGCAAGGCAATCCGATGCCTGCGGAGATCCTTGGCGACTGAGTTTGGGCGATCAAAAGACATTAGGAGCTTCTTTGCACTGGGTCTGTTACTAGCAGAGCGGAGGGAGTTGACGGCTGCTATCGAGGTGGTGAAGACGGCGCTCACGGTCAAGGGCCAGGACGACCACTACAGCCTCTTCTACGGACCCTATTGGCACGAGAGATCTCTCATCCCAGTCTGGCATCTGCTGGCTCTGCTTCTCAGCGCTCGGCAGGACTATGTGATGGCCGCCCGGGCCTGCGAGGGAGCCCTGGAGCAGTTCAAGGACCCCTCGGTGCTCTTCGGAAAGGCAGATCAGAACTTTCGGAGTGAGCATCTGAACGACGCCGAAGCCCAGAACGCACCGGACGAGGCTCGTCGGGGGCTGGTGGACGACATGGACGACTCGGAAAAGGAGAGCATCCTGGAAGTCAAGATGACACAGCTAGCTCTAGTCGAGCTGCTTGAAGGCCCCGACGTCGCCGTCAACGCGAGCTTCGAGCTGCTGACGCTCTTCACACGGCTCTACGGGACCGTGACGGCACAGCCCATGCTCAACGCGCCCAAGGCCCTCGAACCGCCCAAGACTTCCGGCACCCTGCGCAGCATCAGGGGCAGCATCTTCGGCAGCCGAGACCGCTCCCGCCCACCAACCCGCCAGATCAACACCGCCCTGGCCAGCAGCAGCTCCCACTCAACCATCATGGCCTCCCGCCCAGCCACCGCCCAGACCATGCGCAGCTCCGCGCCCACCATCCAGGTCACGGGCGAGAACGGCGGCTCCATGTCGGACCTCGCCCGGCCGCGCACCTCCGCGGGCTCCGTCCGCCGCAACCGCAGCGCCTCGGGCCGCAGCAACAGCCTCAAGAAGCGCGACCGCAGCGCCAGCCGCCAGCGCGCTTCCAGTGTAGGAGCTCCTCACCCGCCTACGCTCCTTGATGGTGAGGCCTACTTCACGCCCGGCGCAGACGGCGAGCAGTCCGACTTCTTCACCTACGCCAGCAAGCGCCAGCCCGCCTCCCGCACCGCCTCCTCCCGCGGCCGCCCCCTAATCCACCTCAACTCATACCTATCCAACGCATCCAAATCAACCGACTTCTCCGAGCTCTCCCTCGACGCCACGTACGCCTCGACCAACCTGCTCCCCCTGATCCAGTTCCCCAAGGACAAGGAGCGCATCCAGCGCGTCACCATCCTCATCCGCGTGTGGCTCATGGTCGCGGGCTTCTACCGCCGCGCCGGCATGTACGAGGATTGCAAGGGCGCCATCACCGAGGCCCAGCGCTTGGTGCAGAGTCTGGAGGCGGATTCGACGAGGGATCCGTCGGGGGCGGGCAGTTTGAGGGGGCCGGGGTGGGCGGAGGGGAAGAGCGTGGAGGATCTTTGGGGAGATTTGTGGTCGGAGGTAAGTTTCACACTCTCTCTCACTCACTCACTTGTATGAATCATGTTCAACTGACACGCAACCCACCCAGCTCGGTCTGCTCTCTCTCGCAAGGGGCGCCCCCTATACCGCCCGCGCAGACTTCGAATCCGCCCTCACCCACGCGCCCAACCACCCCTCCGCCATCGTCGGCCTCTCCACCATCCTCCTCGACATCTACTCCGAAACCCTCCTCCCACCACCCTCCATCCCCCCCCTATCCCCCTCCCCCCTCACCA